>ML976662.1:0-18769 GCA_010015655.1 Bimuria novae-zelandiae CBS 107.79 | reverse complement strand
TTCGAGTCGTCTCGAACGAACGAACATTTGTATGTGGGCCGAACGAACGAACAAGCACCTTGTTCGGATCCTGTTCGATTCGTTGGCAGCGCTGTCCAGGTCTTTGTAGCAAGGAATAGTCCATAGCTTGTAGTCCATCGAGAGGAGTCCTAAGGGATTTACAGGGTCTTCATTGCCTCTGGATACGACTTCCAGAGCGCGAGGCTTCTAAAACATGATCTCCAGGTAGTCTTTGACGAAGGCGTGGCGCATACGCCTCTGCTCCCAAGTCTACATGCTAACTTAGGTTTATTATCGGACGCCCGAGTTCTGCGCGTTTGAGACGTACGATTCGGGTATACCGCTGAGAAAGCTGTTGTAGATCTTCACATGTTATCATCGGTCTACATCTCTCCATGAGTTTGCCCTTTTCTCTCCAGAGCAGATCCAAGAGGTAAGAGTAGCGAAAGGCTCGCAAGCGCAGGTCTTTCGAGTGTAGAGTTTTGAAGTTGATAATGTGGTAGCAGATCGCCGGCTCACCCATCTCGCTGGCTATCTGCCTGCATGTGTACATTAGAGAGAGAAGGTAGGGTTGTCCGTTCGTCGTCAACTTGCCCGAACTCGGGTTGTACATGTACCCATCTTCAGCGGTAATGTAGTCCTTGTAGATCTTGTCTCGTATATCCCTCGGAATCCCGAGTAGATGAGGGGTTGCGCGCATGATGCCGCTTGGTCGTCTTGAGGCTGACTTGCCCTTGAGGACCTCTCCTGCACAGGTACGGACCAACAAAGATTATGAGGTAGAAAAGAGGTAACGGTTCAGACACACGAAATATGCGTATGTATGATAGTTCGAAGAGATTGATGGAGGTGGTGCGATCATGGCCCGTTATATAATGAGGCAAGGGACATTTTGTTGACTCCAGGCAGCGGTCCACGTGACCTTTTTTCAGCAGCCAACCAATGTTCAGTTCCTCGTCCCACCATTGAACCCACTATCGACCCCACCGACCCAAACTCACCCATTTCTCGACCCAGGTACACTCGAATCACGTAGCAAAGGCTGTGAACCAATAACTAGTGTGTAATCTCCTGCCTCTAGAGGTAAGCTATCTCCTATATACCTAGGTGCAGACAACTCCCAGGTAACTGGCAAATCCCATACAAAAGGCAAACAAAGGAAAACAAGCCATCAGCTCGGTGGCAAGCATCAAACCTCACAAAGGCCCTGCATTTCGTACACACGCATCCCGTCTCCAGGCAGTGATCGCACATGCGCGTAGGCACCCCGCCTGGCCGTGAAGGTATAGAGTTGGGTAACGCAGTTCTATTTGGCATTATCTTAGTCTTCTTTGTTCCAATCATACCCCTAAAACAGCACTGGATATCAAATCATCGCCCTAAACCTATGATCTCGCAGCTGCAAGCAGCACATCAATACCGGAAGCATGCGACGCCGCGTTCGCGCTGTCGCTGCCCTGGAAGAGATCCTCAATAACGCCGTCGCCATTCCGCGCCTTGTCCCACACAGAATCCGCATTCTGCTTGAAGAAGTCGGCAAACTGCTGCTGGGGCTCGTTATCGTGCAGAGTGAGCAGGCCGCTGATGAAACCGCCCTTGAACATGGAACCTTGCTCGTCGAGCGGGCTGGGGAACTGCTCGTTTAGGATGTTATTCTCGGTGAGTTTGGCGAGAGAGGCCTTCGCCAGCGTGTAGGCGTGCTGCAGAATCTGTCAGTTCGATGGTGATTGGAGTGTATTCGGGGTCACCTACGTCGATGAAACCGCCGTCCGAGAAAGCCTTTGCTAGCTCTGACAGACCAGCGAGGACGACACCCTGGTTGTAGGTGAAAATGGGCTCTCCGTTGTTCTTGCAAGTGTTCATGTCGACACCGTCGTTGATAAGGCCATCGCCGTTGATGAGGCCGCTGTTCCAGATGAAATCCCACGTTTGGCGCGCCCAGTTCTTGTAGTTTTCTTTCTCACCATCGCCCACGCGGCTGGCGAGGTGTGCAGCCACCGACATAAACAACTCGTTAGAGATTGCGGTAACGTCGGTTGCCGCTTTACTCCAAAAGATGGCTCCTCCGCAGGGAGTGTGAGCTCCACCCGTCATGTCCTCGAATAGATCTTTGGCCGTATCAAGGTACTTCGAGTCGCCTGTAAGATCGTAGGCCGCTATCCATCCCTGCGCCCACCACCCCATGTCATCGTAATAATCGTTGTGCCAATTTGTGTAACCAATTTGGTTCCCTGATTTCGCGTGCGTGTTCGCAACAATATCTATTGCGGTCGCCTTGTAGGACTCGTCTGCGATGCCAAAGCGAGAAATCGTCTCCAAGATGTGGCCAGACTGCCACCACAGGTCGCCTTTGCTGCCTTTCCAGAGTCCAGTGTCGACATTGTAGAATTTGTCTTGCAAGAGTTGAATAGCAGTGTGTGTGTTCTCAGTGTAGTCGGCTACAGCAGAGCCGGCAGCTAGCAAGGGGATTATAACCGAAAACTGGGGCTTCATAGTGACAGGAATATTATACAAAAACGATTGTGGGATCCGAAGATGGTAAAGAAGGTAACACGATCGGCCGGAACGAATCGAACGAGTGAAGAGCGCGTCCGTTTATCAGTGTAGCAAAAACTTTGAAGCATGACCAAAACGAGGCCGGACCCCAAAGCCTATTTCAATAAAAGACATGCGCCCGGCCGGAGGTGTGGAGTCCAAGCTGGCTGTGTTTTACGCCCCATGCATAGAGCACCCTAGACAAATAAGCTAGTCAAGACGCATACGGAACTCCTTTTTTTCACTCGCACGACTTCAAGACAAACCGTCCGAGATCAGGCATAATTACCCTCGTGTGCTGGCAGCAGCCCTGGAGTCAGACACACGGCCATCAAGCCTCCAAACAGTGGTGGAATGTCTCCAATGCAATTGCAGTAGTAAAAATAAAAACGTTTAATGAGAGCGCTCGATGGCATAGCGATACTAACTGAATAATTAGCGTTTCGGCGCTAGAAACGCGAAATTGATCGATATTCCTATCGCAGGAACCGTCGAGCTCGGGAAAGTATTGAAACGTGGGGCGGATCTAGATGATGCTGATTGGTGGTGATGGGTGAGCCAGCGATGTGGCGCTTTCGCTAATGGAGCTTGAGCATCGCGGGTTAGAGCGCCTAGTTGCGGTCCGCCTCAGGTACGTGCCAGTCAGCTGTACATGTACTGCGTCCATCGGGCCTATATGTGGTACCTAAGGTAATGAGTAAGAACGATAGTAATCATAGACTGTAAACAGCATCTTGCGGGCGATGATACCCAGCGACCGGAGGCTGCAAAACTTCGTACTGGCAGTAGCGATGCCGTTGTGTACCTTCGCGAAGAACGACCAGTGCGACCTTGTGGGAATCGGATGTTCTTAAGTCTAACGGTTCCGCTTGAGTATCGGAAAGCATGTGTCGAGATGCCGTGACTTGGTGATAGGACCGCAGTCGGATACCGTTGTAGAAGGTAGCGCAGTGCGCCGAAACGTGGTCGTGTGATAGGTACTTCCTGGGAACAGCCTTTCGTCACCAGCGCGACATGCACGCGGATGCAATAGGTATTAGGACTGCTCTATTGACTGCTTTGGAGTCCGGTTTGTCGTGCGAATGCGATATCACGATGTCGTATGTTCTCCACGAAATTCTCAACTCCAGTGTAAGTTTGAAGACCTCTCTGAGAGCCTGGCAACGAGATACAGATTCGTACTCGTGCAACTCATCTCAAAATGTTGTGCTCTGTTTCCACAACTACGAGCTTGAACGCACTCGCCACATCCCGTTATGCTACCCACGCGCTCCACAGGACGACTGGACAATGATCGGGAACGGTACTGTAGAGGCTCCGCGCGGTCTAGGCAAAGCTGTTACGCAAAAGATACGTCTTCTTTTTAGACCAATGACATTCCGCTGGGTGAAACGACAGAGCCGAGGGACGGGTATCGTCGATGAGCAATCGGAAACGGGCTGTCTGCGAAGGCGTGATGCACTGGTGGGGTGAGAAGGCCCTCAACTGATAGATAGCGTCAGACCATGACGGCATTTTGGAGTCGCTTCTCCAGAAAACTCGTTGCGAGTTGGGCAAAGTTAAACAGGAGAATGAGTTCATACTGTCCGAGCCGCGGCTGTATACCCACAGTATGCCGTGTTGCTTGTCGTGTGACAGGCGCGTACGCTTTGAGGCCCCGCCATCTACCCCGCTGATGTCACAGCATGTGAGTGACCAACGACTCTACAAGCTGCCTCTTGCGTTCAAGCAAATGCGCGCCACAGTACCACGCTATTGGTAGTTCACGCACGATGAGTGGCACATCCGTCATGGCATTTTGCGCTTGCAATAGTGGAAATCCAGATCCGCATCACTTTGGTAGGGCGCAGGCAATGCAGCTTCTAGACTCGTTGGTCACTCACTGTGTGCCTGCCTGCCCGCTCAACCAAACGCACTCCATGACATGACGTACCGATGGCGTACGCCGATACCTCTGTTTGCTGGTTGCAGGAAGTAGGCTCAGCCCTCGCTGTGTATATAAACACTGCTCTGTCCCTCCAGCACTTCTTCTCCATCACACTTCTGCTCTCCTCAAACAACTCTCAGCACCAAGCACCAAACTTTCAATCACCAACACCAACACCAACCAAACATCGACATGTCTGATATTGGGTACGCATTCCCTTTCTCGCGTAAAGCTGAATCCTGGCTATACTCCTCTACCTTCGCAATCGAAGTTTAGATGTTGTATTGTCTACCCTGGGGTTACTCGTCACCCTTTCCCGCTATAAACCTCTCTATCCATCGTACACCCCGCTAACACCTTGTAGCCGCAAGGGACTCGGTGAGCAGGCGAAGGAGAAGGTCACTCCTGACTCCCAGAAGTCCACTCTCGACAAGGCCTCCGAGTCTGTCTCCGGTGTGGCCGACCGTGCCGCCTCCGCCGTCCAGCCTGGTAGGTCTCTTGACTCTCCACCTTCATTCATCATGCACTGACGTCAACACTAGAGGGCAACAAGTCCGCCACCCAGAAGGCCGGCGATGCCACCCGTGGCGGTTCCGACAACGCTGAGAACCAGGGCAAGGGTATCCTCGGCTCTGCCCAGGAGTCTCTCGGCAATGCCGCTCAGTCCGTCCAGGACACCGTCTCTGGCAGCAAGAAATAGACGACTTCGCTCGATGCGGGTGGTTTAGGTCTTGACTCTTTCCTCTTCACGACTTCGACAAGAATGATTATGGCATGAGCAGTAGATGTGGACACCTGCTCTGGTCTTGTACGAGTATACCCTATAGCTGAGAGTATAATGAATGAACAATCATCATAATACTTGATCTTCTTTACACTAGTGATTGTCAGACACTGTATTGCTTGTCCTAGGGTAACACAGGACTAAGACAATGTCAAATAGAACTGTCTTACCTGACCTTGTACCTACACGACTGGGCACTGTACTTGGTTAATCATTTCTGTTGTTCATGTGATTGATTCATTGTCTGGTGTTGGTCCGGCGTGGCTAAACGTAAGACGCCAGTTCTCGGTTCGTTCGCGAATTGTTACGGGCGATGTACACGTTGCATGCTCAAAGATTGATCTGATGCATTTCGGACGTGTCTTAATTCAGACGGGGGTATCATAACTCAATAATCCTCATCCTCCACTTCCTCAATCTCGACCTGGCGTAGTTTTTCCTCAGCAGCCCTGCTTTCGGCTTCGAGGTTGTTCACCTCGCCCTTTACCTCGGCAGCTATCATTTCATATTCCGCTTCTTGCACAGCAGCGTCTGCCGCTTTGGCTGCATTTTCCTTGGCCTCTTGTGTCTGCAGAAACCTGTCTAGCTCAGGGTCTGCCTCGGCCTCACCCTCTTTCTTAGTATTCATGTATCCCTCCTGTTGCAGCTTATCGAACTCCTCTGGCTCCAATAATCTGCCTTCACCCTTTGCCAGTTTCATCTTCTGCGCAACAGCCGCAGGCATGAACCGCGTCGCTTCCTTCATGAGATCGCGGACCTGCGGTGCCGCCTCGTACACGAGCGTAGGCTTCTTCGCCTCTGGAGAACCGTCTTCGGCCTGTGCGTCTTGACCATGTCTTCTCGGTGTCGGTGGTGGCGTATCTCGCGGCATCGGGATACGTCTCACATCGGCATCTGTGTCGCTGCTTTCCTCGCCATCACCACTCTTCCTGTCCCTGTCCCTCGACCTCTTCCCAAGCACACCCCCACGCCCGCCTCGACCGCTCCTGCCGCCTCTATCCCCGCCATCGTTTCGCCGTTCGGGTTTGAACTGCGGCGCCTTGTCACCGAGCGCGGTCCTCGCCTTGTTCACCGCTGCAAGGTCTTTTTCGAGCTCGGCGAGGCGGTGGCGCTCATGCGGACGTAGTGAGCCGCTCTGCTCGGCTTCTTTGAGGGCATCGATATCGCGCTGGATACGGACGGGGTTACGACGGGCGAGTTTCTCGGTGCGCTGTGTCTGGAGCTGGGCTTTTTGCTTCTTGAGCTGCTTCTGCTTCTCGGCTTTCTTTGCGGCTTGCACGGGGTTGAAGTTCTTTTCTTTTGCCATTGTGGTATATGCAAGGTCTGGGAGGAGCGCGAGAGTGGATCGTAGAGTGTAGCGAAGTCAGAATCGCTCGATTGATCGCGATGCCAAAGTTCGGCCATAGCGCCAAGGCCATGACCTCAGCGGAGCCGCAACGTGACCTCGCTCAAGTTTCGCGCAAGCGCGATGCGACGCGCTGTATAACCACATGTATCTCAATTCACTTTACAAACCTGTCAGCCGTCTCACGAAGCTAATGGACAAGCATCACACTCATGTTTGTTCCCCGCGCTCTCCGGCTCAAGGGCGTCAAGGAGACCCTGAAGCGCAAGCCAGGCAAGCCGCAAGGCTCACGCACTACCGATGCATCCAGCCCAAGTGATAACCCACCTGAAGAGGCAATTCAAAAGACCAATGATACCTCAGCTGCACTAACATCTACATCACCATCGGAGGAAAACCGCGATGAACAAGCGGGAGCCAAAACCTCGAGGCCCGCTACCCCATCCGCATCCCCAGAGTATCTCGCACAATTACTCGCAGGCATAGAGCTCCTATTCACCGACTACGCGCACCAAAACAGCTCCAGCGTGCAATGGCTCCAATCTCACTACCGCACCCTCTCCACCCAAGAGGAGAACTACATCCACCTCACGGCCATCCTCTCCCACCCCACCATCGCAACGCTAAAGCCCCAGGCCACGCAACCTCTCCTCCGACACGCCTTCCAAGAACTCCCCAGCCAAACGCTCGAGCTCTCTGAAAATGGCTTCTACGTCCGCCGTCGCCCCTCTACCTACCCCGCGCCCTTCGTCCCCGCGAACTCTTTTGACGTTGTCAACGACGACGGCTTGAGCTTTTGGGACCAGCGCACCATCTATGTCGAGCCGCACATCCGCCACATGTGCAAGACGCCGGCGAAAGTCGCGCATTGGCTCAAAGAGCACGGACAACTGAGGGCGAAGTGGCTGCCTGTCCAGGCTGTGCATACGCTGTATAACAGCTGTGCGTTTGTGGTACTCAGCGGGAACGTCATGCACGAGGACCAGTGGAGGAAGTGGAGGGTGACGGAGAAGCCGGAGAATTGGCGGGTGATGACGAAGGTGGAGAATGTGCGGCGCACAGAGGAGTACGTTGCTCTGAGGGAGGCGAGTCTGGCGGAAGTGAAGGCGAAACGCAGGTCGAGTAGGTCGATTGGCTTGGGGGATGCGCTTGGTGCTGTAGCAGGAGACACCGCGACTGGCGAAGATGGCGAGGGTCAGCAGGCGGCGCGAAAGAGAGTGGGCGACGAGGATCTTCCAGATCGCACAGCTAAACGCAGAGCATGAGACATCGTGACGGCACTTCGTTAGTTTTGTAGGGCCCAAGCCATGATCGGTGCGCCTTATATCGCAAATCAAAATCAGATACCAGTACTTCAGAGTGATCAGCGGACGGATCAGCATCACGGGCAGTAGGCAGTCCATGTGTACTCCGATCCTAGTTCATCATGGGTATGTTGACTACTTTGACAAAGTAGGAATTTTATGCTCTATATACACCAAAACTTCACCCCGTGCATCTCGTCGTATGTACATGATCTCTACTCAGGTTCTATAACACACTGGCTTGATCCTCGCCACCCCTCAACGCACTAGTTAGTCCCTTCATCCTCCTCCCCAGCAGATCATCCTCACTAGCGAGACTGACCAGACTCTTCCTCCTCCCTCTCCTCGCTTTTCCGTTTGCCCTCTCCCTATCCCTCCGCGCAGGAGGCACCGGAGGGCTTCTGCGCGTGGGCCGTGACAGGCTCATTTCAAGCGGCCTTTCATCATCGGCGGATGACTCCGTTGTACCCGTGCGACGATGATGCCTCGATCTCGATTTCGACAAACTATCGACCGCCTCAGCGAGCCCGGGGTGACTGCCGAAATAATCGCTTCGTTCGTTTCTGCGATGAGCACCGTATCCCAGAAATGGTGTGGGCTCTGCCGTAGCAAGCCCGTCGCGTTCGTCCATTTCAAACGCCTCTTGCATCCATTTCCCACAGCGCGTGATGTACTTCCAGCCCTCCGGGAAGACGCTGACAAATTGCAGGAAGCCATGCGAGATGCCGGGGATGAGGTCGACGTTTACCCATTCATGTTCTGGCCACTCCCGCCTTCGCGCCCAGTCCAGGCCCATCTCCTTTGCGTATTGCCAATCGGCGCGTTTAGCTTGCCTCAGTCGACCAGCAAAGATTACCGTATCGTCAACGAGCGGGTCACGCTCTCCTGTGAGCATCCAGGTGCGCGGGAACTTTGAGAGGAGAGATTCGGGGGCGAGAAGTGGGGAAAGTAGGAAATCAGTGCTGAAGTCTGGACGGTAGTGCGGGCCAATATAGAGGATGATCATGGCGCGCATCATCTCTGGGGTTAGTATGCGGTCGCCGAAGTAGGAAAGCATGGAAGACATGGCGAGGCGTGTTTTGAATGCAATAGGAGGTGCGGCTGGAGTTTGAGGGTGGGTCGGCATTACGGCAGATCTGGCAGCTTCCAGAGACCGTACGAGTTCAGGTGATTGTACCATTGGGGAAAATAAGACGCCATTGAGGTTGGTCAAGGTATTGCTGGGAGGTAGCGAATGACTGTCCCGGCCAGTGTGCGCTGCAGAGAGGCGGATAGCTGTTTGCGGTGAGGTGAGTACTTTCTCACTTGTAGGCATGGGTGTAGATGTAGCGTCTAGCGTCTTCGGTGGGCTCTCATCTTCACTGTCAGAATGATCTGAAGCACCTGGCGTATTCGGAGCGAGGTGTCGATAGTCGTCGCTCTTGTGTCTCAAGATCGGACGATTCTGCTTCCTCGCCTTTCGATCCCGAATTAGCGCCATCTGCTCGTCAGTCATCCAGTTTCCGATGTTCATGTCGAGCGCGGGGTACATGAGCACGACTCCGACGGGAGGGGGTAACTGCCTCTCGCCCTGCCACCGCCGTGTCTCCGTGGATGCGGCTTGGAGGATCATCAAAGTCATGCCAACAGCGAGATTTCCACCCGCCGAATCGCCACTAACCACGATCTTGGGCTCAACTTCCCCTGACAGACCCATGCAACGTCCGCTCGTCGCTACGATGGAATGATAGACGTCGTAGCACTCATTCAGTGCATACGGGTACGGCCATTCCGGTGCCTTCCTGTAGTCGAGACTCAGCACCGGCAACCCTGTCTTTCCCGCCCAGCCCACCAGCTTGTCCTCATGGTGCCTCGGGTTCATGGCCACAAAGCCGCCACCCGGGATATCTAGCACGATCTTCTGCTGCCTTTTCAGCGCAGATAGCGGACCATTGAAGTATAGCCAGCCGATGACGGGATCGGTATAGCTACTCTCCTTTGGCCGGGGTATCCTGATCTTTCTCGGCGGATACCACATCAGGCGCGGTCGCATCAGGCTCGTGAGCGCGGCTATGTACGGCGTAGTGCCCTTCTCCCAGCTCACGCGCAGATGGTCGACCGTCAGTGATGCACGCACCTTGCGGACTTTCTCGTCGGCCTGCTCGGCGCATATCATGTAGTACACGCTAAACAGAATAGACAAGAAGTCCCGAATGGGCTTTCGTCGTATGCGCATGGCCGACCAGAAGCCCGCATCTAGGGCGGTAGTGACCCATGTCGCGCGGAAGTAGGAGCGACTGTAGAGGTTCGCGAGAGGTTCTGGGCTTTCGAGGCCAACGAGCTTGCCGAAGTTGCGGGCAATGTACAGGTAGAGGAGCGTGATCAGCACCGTTTGCCAGGCGGTCAGCTTCTTCGAGAGGAGGGCGGAGATACGACGGATGAGCGGTGGACCATGACGGTCGCCCCTGCTGGAAGATTAGCATGATAAGTGTTTCTGCGAGGTAGGGGAAAAGACGCACCGGTATAGGTAGGCACTCCAGAATGAAACCACAGCTAGAACCTGGATCTTGCGGAACTGCACCGATGGCCGTCCCACGACATGGTCAATCATGTCTTTTGCGTCCCTCTATCCACGTATTTCCTGACAATGTATCGCTTCGAGTTCGTCGTCGTTGTCGTCATGTACGCAGCCCCGACACGTTCACCGACGTGATTTTTCGGCGTTTAACACAAACGTTACAAACAAGCAACGTTCGCACCGCTCGGTGAAGAGTGAAGAAAGAATCAACCGTAGTCATCTTGCCTTGTTCTCAGATCCATCGCTGTGACTGGCAGGACCTAAGCCCAAGGCGAAGGCATGTGACGCCTGATGCCGCCCCAAAGCCGAGCATGTGAAAGGCGATGACGCTTCACCTTTGGAGCTAGCGCCCACCCAAGCTGTGGCTGTGACTTTCACCAGCCACATCTTGATTCAGAGCTCTGTTGAACCTGCGATCGGAACCGATTCTTGAGAGTGGTCGATTTCTTTCTGACATTTCGAGATTCTTGTTGTCTCGGGCTTCTAGAAACGCACACGCACGGGTGCAGCTAGTGCGCGTGACCATTGAGGCGCCAGCCGTTACCAACGCTCCTACTATCTTAGTGCATCCCGATCGTAGTCACAAGCTTCAACTACTTCCATTCTCCGCCAAATTCAAGTCGCCTGGCATTCCACAGGTGACAATACCCAGCTTCAGCAACTATAGCTTAATTCACCCTGTGTGGTGCTTCCACACATACACCGATTAGTGTCTCGAATTGTATGCTCGGTCTCCTATGATTAGTACCCTTATCCTTTCGGGCTCTCAAAGAGAAAGCAAGGGTAACACCTGCTGGAAGTAACGCCCCGCTGAAGTCGAAATGCCGACATTTTCTTTTCGGAACGCTCCGTCTGAAAGAAAGGTCATCGAAGGGGGAAAAGGTATGAATAAAAGATCCGTATTAACCTATATGTAGAGCGGAGCGGAGTGAAAGGCAACCGAGAATTGGTATTCAAAAACATAACTTCATCTGTCGCCATTCTGCTTTCGTATGCAGATTGGTCAACAATCCTGGCGCAGCTGAAGGCAGCCACATCCAGTTGCTAGCCTTCCGCCCCTCCGTCGTTAACCCCATTCTTCATCATCAGAGTATGCCTCGTCCTTTCCAAACGCCTTCCAACCGAACTGATTGACGACATCTACTACGGCAGTGGAAGAGAACAGTGTGTACTCGATTTGTGCGCTGTTTGGCGTTGCAGGAATGCCCAACAAGGCTAGAACAAGTGCAACCATGCTCAAAGTCCCCCCAGCGCGCTTTCGAGGCCCGTCCCGGTCGCCATACTCGCCACTACAAGAAAACAAGCGGGAACTCCGCGTAGCAATACTAGCGCCCGTAACCTACGACGATGGCCTTGCGATTCTGCTCCGCGTGGAAGCTACATCCGGATCCCCCATGCCTGAATATGAAGCGCTGTCCAATGTGTGGAGCCAAAGGATATCTTCTTGGAAAGCAATCATCAATGGTATCCAAATGGCCATCAGTGCGAACCTTGATTGCGCTCTCCGTCACCTCCGCTATCCAAACAAAGATCGCGTGCTCTGGGTGGACCAAATGTGTATCAATCAAGCGGACGACCAGGAACGAAGCTCTCAAGTCCAATTAATGGGCTTCATTTATTCAGCTGCAAAGAAGGTCATCATATGGCTGGGACCTGTACACAGCGCGACAGCGAACGTAGTGTCGTACACCAAGGAAACCGGCCACCCGAGTCCTAGACCAGAACAGACTATGTGGCATTGCTGAACATATGCCAATGTTCGTGGTTCACCCGCGTTTGGGTGAAAAGGTCATCTCTAAAAATTTCCGATGAAGCCAAAAACTGACATCGTAGGGAAAACGTAGGTCCAAGAACTCGTACTAGCAGAAGAAGACCCCGTTGTTTACCTTGGACAAGACTCTCTCTCATGGATAGAGTTCGCAATGTTCATCAAAGCTGTGTACTTTGGAAATTAGACAGCAGGATCGCGGATCCGCAAGCCCCGTTCGTATCCAAATTGGGATTCCGTTTCATGGGTGCTACGAGTCGCATCCTCAGCCTCAACGACATGAGGGCGAACAAGCACTTCGTAGGATTTCTTTATCATCTCTCTGGAACCGCCGCGCTTGAGGCCACCGATCCGCGCGACAAAATTTATGGGATATTGGGACTAAGCACCCCTGCCAAGCGCCCGCAAAAGATAATAGTAGAGTATTCCAAATCAATACAGGAGGTGTTCCAGGAAGCTGCTTTTCAAGTTATTCTAGAGCCGTGGTTTTTGTACGGATTATTCTCTTTGCATCATCTTCGTAGGGCTCATGCCCCACATGCCACAACAATTGCTGAGCTACCGTCGTGGGCCACGGACTTTACGATGACATCTCAAAAGTCGGACTCGGATTTATTATATACGCACCCTATCAACCTGTTTGATCGCAAAACAATTCAATTTCATTACGATAAGGGTAAGAAGGGCCTCGGTTCCAATGCTCGACTACGCGCAGACTCATCGTTGCAGACCGTTGGAGTGCGTATTGGAACCATCACAGCAACATCGCGAGACCTACTCCTTGGTCAAAGAGCGGAATTTCCAGAACCCGAGCGCGCCAGTTTTCCAGCTCATAACATCCGTCAGATCTACGATGAGATGGTAAAGTCGCATGGCCTCTCGATCGAAGCTCTTGCGAGAGCTCTAATCCACCCTGCGGATGATGAATACGAATTCACCAACTTCCTGAATGTTTTTGAGAGCGTGGTTCACGATGCTAACGTTAGAGACGTAAAATTTGTACCGACGGGACCACAAAAGTCTGTGTTGGACACCCTGGCTATGATTGCTCAAGAGATGATCATTTTCGTCACAAGCGAAGGCGGGGTTGGCAAATCCTATCATCCGGATGATCTCACCGGCATCCGACCCGGCGACGTTGTAGTAGGACTCTTTGGGTCCAACATACCATTCATCCTTCGCCCTCTAGCCGGTACGGGAGACCACCAAATGCTCAATGTGGCATATGTTGATGGCCACACATATGTCCATCCTGCGCTGGAAAGTGCGTCTCCGGGGACTACAGAGGCAGACGTTTGGAATGACTTGGAGAGATTTGGCCTACAAAGTTATACCATTTCCTAGGCTACCGCACAAGGCATGACGATTGTCGAACATGTTCCGCACACACACAAAGAAAGAAGCAGGTAATGCGGACGGTAACACGGATCTTGCATCTACATGCACTTCGGGTCGGTCTGAGATCGGTGACTGGGTGACACGGGCGTCGCGTAAATCACCAGGCCGACTATAGGGAGATTGGGGGGTTAAGTCTATTTAGCTGTTGTGTAGCTTATATTGGGGTACCATGACGTATTAAAACTCTCTTGTGGCTAATCTTCAGCTCCACGCGTGAGACAGTAACATCTCACCAGCAAGAGACGCTGAACTAGTCTGACAGGTCCCGCCGAGCATATGCAAAATGAAAAGTCATGAAGTAGACCGTTCGTAAACGCCAACACCAGCTTCATATAGATATATCGCCGAGCATACGGTGTCATGGCCGAACCCAATCTGATCGCGCAGATGGATACCTGATTCGGTGCGATAAAACCCCTCACATAGGTCTTTTCAATCAACCCGTGACCTAAAAAATGAGTACCTCTAGTAATAAACGGCTCGCAATTGTGGAGTGAATCAGCCTTCTTTGCTCGCGCCCAGTCCCCTCACCCATTCTCCGACTTCGAACCCTACTCTCCTCAACGCCGCCTCGGCGAACTTCCCACTGCCCTCCTTAACAACAATCATACATCTCACCTCGTCGTTCACCTCGACCAGTCTCCCTCCTTCCCTACCCTCTTTGTCTCTGCTCTTAATATAAATGGTAAGGTCAGGACCGACGGTGCCGCGCCACAGGGTGGCCATCCACTGCCAATGGTCCATCGGGGAGTACACGTCCTTTATAGGGATACGAGCCGCATACACCTCCGAAGCGCGAAGCTGGTACGACGGGAGGATGATGACGGGCTTAACCAAGGGAAGCGGAGAAACAGGCGGTGTGCTCGCGTCCTTCATTGTATCGTCTCTATCGATTTCGCTCACCGGAGACTTTGGCGGGCTGAAGGATGTAACAGGCGTAGTAATATACTTAATCATGTTTTCGCTCTTGACATGCCACTCCTGGATGAGTGTCATGTATTCCGGGTACGAGACGTCACCTTTACCATCTGGCTGCTTGGGTGACTCCTCGATACGCGGCCGATACTCCTTATCTCGGGCAAGGAAGTCATTGAGCCATGTAGTGAGCTCGGTGACGGCAGCCTGGTCTTCGCCTTCAACGGCGATGATGCCGCCGCGGACTGGGAAGGCTGGGCTGCTGGGACTGGGGTCTTGGAGTGGCGGCGTGATGCGTCCGAGGACCTTGATTTTGACCGTGTATGGTACGCTCGTTACCATTGCTTCCACGCTCCGGCCTTGGTCGCTCCTGCTAGGGTCGTTGGCGCTGGACACATGGACGTGCAAATCAACAGAACCGTTACGCAAATCGCGTGGTGTCCGCGGCGGGGCCATCGTTGCTGTCTGAGGGGGCGTCGTACGCATCTGCAGAGGAGGGAGGGAATCTCGGCGACTCTGATAGTAAGGCGCATCCGGTCTACGCGTGCCATTGCTACTCATTGGGTAGGGATTGAAGCGGCGCCTCTTCGGGTCGGGTGTCAATGGGTTGTAGACATATCCGTCTTCACGGACAGTAGGTGGTATTTGTATATTGCTCAAGCGCGCAGGACCAGAATAGCCTCGGCTTCGAGCAGGAGAGTCCATATTTAGACTACTCATGATAGGAGGCAGTTGAGCGCCTGATGAACTCTCTGAGAAATCCGCGTTGAAAGTTAGTGTGACGGCACTGCTGTCGTAATGACTCGAGGGCGTTGACGTCTTGATACTGCGTCCACCACACCTAGGACAGCGATACTTATCAACGGTTGTGTGTGCAACTGCTGGATTCAGTGGTTTCCCAGGGTGGCGTGGTTGGTAGCGATAGCCAGGGTACAGTTCGTGATGCCTGTCTTTCTCTTCCTAACGATTGGTAAGTCGAGTAGTTGAAGACTATGCATCTTCACATACCTGAGCTAGATCCTGCCAGACTTTCTTTACAGCGTCACTTTCCGCCTTCCACTGCTCGCCGATGATTTTAGAGATATCAGGATTGGGAATCCCAGGATTGGCGGCAACGATGGCATGCTGGTGGTGCTGGCGATAAAGGATAAATGCTACAAAGAGAGATGAGATCAGCCCTGCTCACCAATACATGTCCGCAAACAAAGAGCAGCGTTCTTTATTCGTCGCTGAGTCACGCCCACGCTTCTGACAGACGCCATCGGCAATGATTAGAAAAGCGGACTTACCATTCCGAGGGCGGGGTATCCTGGGTTCGGGCTGGCAGAGACACACATAGTCTCCTGGTGAGGAAGTGCCACTGCGTGGTGCTCTAGAGTGCTCAGGGTCGCTCAAGTCACCCAATTCCACACTATTGGCCTCGTCTCGGCTTCTCTTCTTGCCGTGCCTTGCGGAATAAGTTGATGATGCGGGGGAAGGCAGCTCGTGCTCGAGTTTCTGAGCGGGGTTCGACGTAGGGGAAGAACGAAGCTCATAGATCGTGCTACCTTGGCGAATTGATTGCAGAGGCTTCACATCATCCATTGGTAAACGGGACGGGACATTGTTGACGGCCTGCATATTCGATCGGATGTATCTCCTGGGGATGTTGTAAAATGTCGCGACGGGAGGGGATGGAGGAGGAAGTATGGGAGGTAATACACGTCCTGCCAACATCTTGACTAATCGCTTTTTCTGCCGATGACGGCAGCTAGATGCGGACTTTGAAAGCAGAGATCATTGTATCATGAATGCGAATTGACTGGAACAGTCGGACGAACCACCGCAATTGACAGCGCGCGTCCAGCGTTCTTTGTATGTATTATGGGGTAAGCCACACCCAGACCGTACTTGCATTGACGCCAGGTCGTAGCTGAGCCAGTAATTTGATTGTTCGAGACAGATGCGGAGGAACCGTGGTGCTCGCTAGCCATGTTCTTTGTTCGCGGGTCCACCAGAAACGGCCAAGACAACCGTCTGCCGACCTCTGAGACATTCCAGCGCAATTATGCAAGGGAGCGACAATGCTGGTCACTCCACAATAGATGCACAAGCAAGATACGGCCACTCTTAGGGAGCACGAAGCCAGTGTTGATCTTTAAAATGCAACCTTCCGTTTGTCAAGGTGTCGAGAGTCTGCGCGCAAATCAAGTATTGAATGGTTCAGCACAAGCCATCAATATCCAGGAGGGAATTTCAAATCGAACCCTGTGCCCTTTGGGACTTCGTTTTTCTCGTCGGTAGCCGACCGCAGTTTTGCTCGTTGGCGTGCATCATTATTGACAGCCTCGTTACCCCGTACCAGGCGCGCGGCCTCCTTTCCGATTAGCTCATAGGCAGGCCCGCTGAGATGGATATCGTCCCTGTTGAATGGTCAGATTGAGACAATGTATTTGTGAAGGAGAGTCGTCTTACCAGAATAGATGCGCACCAGGGTCGGTGCATGTCCGCGCAGCTGCTTGCAGATTACCTGTGTTTGCATCCGTCTCCTGGACAAAACAGGGTTCCTCAACCTCTTGAAAGAGCGGTTCCTGCTTTCCATTCCCTTTGGAGTCGACAATTTGACGAGAGTACATCTGATTTGCGCGCACTTCTTCCACTACAATGTCATGAACATTTGGCATAAAAAGAACGCCCCTATCCCATTCCGAAGCAGTCTGAGACAGCGCAGCGTTCCAATATGTCGAGAGGAATACCGATTTGTGTTGTTTTTGCGCGAACTCGGTGGCTGACTCATATTTCCTGCGGGAGTAGCGTGGGAGAAATGTCACATCCAGCAGGTTGGGAACTGTAACCTTGGGATTATCAACATGGTCGGCGAGGAGGTCGAGGTTGTGAACCAGTTCCTTCACACTGCGGTCGATGGCGCGTACGGCGCCGTCCTTGTCCAAAGCTGAAAACTGCAGCAATTCCCAGGTACCGAAAAAGACGGTGAAAATGGTTTGTTCGTTGTCAGTGTCGTCTCTTCCCGGCAATCGCCACTTCTTCTTGTCAAATTCGATGAACTGTTGCACTTGCGTCTTGAAGTCGAACACGGCGATCGTATCGTTTCTCGCATAACTAGTCGCGTCGAGCAGGATGCTTGAATCAACCATGGATCCGACCGCCTCCAGTCCCACGTTCTCAGGGACGGAACGTGCGAAATTGTCCACAAAGTCGCAGGTCAGCTGCCACCTGTCAGTCACATCCCCTTGTTAGGTGACTGCACACTTACTTCTTTGCACAACGTCTCCACCCAGACGTTCCCCTGAGCTCCGTTCCTGTCTCGGGTAGATCTTTTGGGTGGCGAGGCTATTCGATATTCGCCCGTATCAGACCAATCATCGCCAAAGACAACTATTCGGCGCGGGCTGTTCTTCCACACTCTCTGAGGGTTATCGCGCAAATATACTGTCGAAGGTCGTAGCCAACTGAAGTATAAGATCATCAGAAGTACAGCCGCCGTACACACATGCAATCTCGTGAGGAATCTCATTATAGGATGAATATATACGCAGCCAAACTGGTCGCGTGACCCCACTCCAAGGCCGGGAATGCGCTGCTATGCGAATGCGATGACGAAACGGCGCAAAAGAAATGAGTGACGAGTTGCGAAGTAAACTGGAAGCAACGCAAAAGCAAAACGCAGAGTTTCAATGAGCAGGCAAAGTAAGACAGAAGGAAGACATGTTTGTGAAAAGTGAGCACATGCACAGTTTCCACATGTTGCCTATGCAGCTTTCGCAACCCCAGCACACTATTGGTCCGCGAAATGGGTCCATGACGACGCCCGCGCAATGGTGCGGACGCATCCTGACCCACGACCGGCATGATGCGCCAGAAATCGTTGGCAGACTGTTTACTTGTCGAGGTCACCCGCGTTGATTGGTCTTTCATGGGGCGGATGAGATGCCAAGGCAACACAAGCCACAGGCAAACAGTTGTCCGCAAGCAAGACCACCAAAGAGGGTTGTCGAACGGACACGGAATGGCATAGACAATCCGATCCCGGATGGACTTGAGGTGCAGGTGTGGGTCGAAGGCTCAAGAAACCCGTGCCGGCCAAGCCGGCGGCGCTACAGTGCCCGTGCACCCGATGAGCCAGTTCGGCCGATGAGCCACTCACCCATATTTTTGACGATGGAGAATTGAGGCTGTAGAGCGCCACACAACAGCTATTATCGCGAGATTTCTTGGTGTATTGATATATAGATGTAT
>ML976661.1:1293356-1484778 GCA_010015655.1 Bimuria novae-zelandiae CBS 107.79 | reverse complement strand
TATTTTATTATATATATATTTAAGTTATATATAAATGTTATTAAACACCTTTATTATAAACTATTTATTTATTATTAATCTATTATTCTAACTATCGGATTAATAACTTTAATGGCCTTAGGCATATTACAAGGAAGGTGCGTGTGCAGAGAAGCGAGCATTCTATTAATAGTTATTAAGGCCTCTATCGTGTTGCGAAACACTATGTGTATGGAGCGAACCCCATATGGGACTAGCTTCCATACCCCGCGATATACTTTACTCCTTAGTAGATAGAACGAGAAAATAAGCATTAATTAACCTAATGTAACTTGTTATTAAGTATTTCCTTTTAGCACTAGTGTAATAAGTCCTCCTAACACTAATTAGTGATCGCGAGAAGCCATCACAGACAGTAAGGAAGAAGAAACAGGCTATTAATAACCCGACGTAAGAAATCTCGGGTTAATGCAGACTATGCTAAGAATAGAGCAAGATAGAGATAACACGAAGCATTCTTAACTAACCTCTAAAGCTATTAGTTTAGGCCAATCCGCGGACACAGAGCGCGTCAGCAACGCATTATAATTTACTATATAAACGTCTCTAGACAACCTAGTTACGTACACTAATACACGTTGGAAACGACTAACCAACGAGATAACTATATTAATAACGAGTTAACACCGCTAGTATAATAGTAGATAACTAGAGTAGTAATAGCGTAGCAGACAATGCTAATGCTTAAGCTTAAGCTTAACTACGCGATAATTAGTTAGAGCATGGCTTAAGTAAACGCTAGGAAGCTGCTTCGCGCTAGGCTAAATATATTATAAAGTACCTTATAGGAGACTGCCCATATCTAGTAGCGCTAGAATCTGTTAACACATCTCTCTAGGACGTACCTATACTAATAGACGCAAACGAGATACACGCAATAACCTAGGTTATTAAAATTATCCGCGATTATAACGCATTAATGGCCTAGGACGACGATCTATGTGCAGACTACTATTATAATTTTAAAGGATAGATAAAGGAGCTATTCTATAAGGTTAACTATAATACACTAAAATCTCTAAAGATGGTCCTACGGCATAGAGGAGTCTACACAGGTAATAATCGCGCGAGGCTTGCTAATTCCCTCTATAATCTATCTACTTTAGAGAATACTCCTGAATGGGACCCTGTGGAATTTAAAGCTATAATATTCGATCAACAATTAAGGGCATACAAGCGACAGTAGAACGCAAAACGGACACCTCTAATGGCTAAGTAGTAATAACTATAGCAGGATAGTCTACTAGCTAGTACACATGCACTGTAGTTATAGTAGCCAGAGCACTTATAGTAAGACGGGTAGTAGTAAGAGTAATTACAGCGAGGTAAATAGCACGGAGTAGGATACGACGCTTAAAACTAATCTAAAACACGAAAGCTATAACCAATGCACTAGATAGATAAAATCTAACTACTAAGATAGAGTAATAATAGTTAATAACCGCACTTCATGAGTAGTGCGCTTAGAGAACCTTAGTCTTAGTAATAGTAAGAATAAGATGCGTAATTATAGTAATAGCGACTGTAAACACAGGCACGGCCGCTAGCAATTACATATTACAAAATCACGCCATTTCTATAATAACCTATAAACGGTGTACCAGGCAGACTACTGGAGCTACTATATAACCCGTATATAACACTGTCGCCGCGCTGGTCCCGTAACAACTAACTTAACGCCAACACAATCACGCAGTTCTCTAAGCTTTAGGATAATAATAAGAAATACACAAGAGATATGTATAATCTGCTTAATAATAAAATTAAGATCTTCTTTAGCATCTGTTGGCAGGTAGACATCTATAAAGAGTAGTTCCACGCTATATTTCCCCGTATTCTTACTAGGCGAGTAGAAATATTCTATATATAAGTTATGAATAGAGGTAATAGCTTTTCTAATGCGTACACAGTGATCAAGAACCACTTTAATCACGACGTCCACTATTAACACTACTACATAGACTAGACAACTATAACCTTCGCCCGTACGCGCATAGAGAACCCTAATAAAAGCTTATATAAGGTGCTATAGATATTACTTAATAAGCTATAATTATGCTAACGCGCGCTTAGTAAGAACTTTAAAGGTAAAGATACCCTACGTATAACTATTATTAACGCGTGCCGTAGAGTTCTAGAACTTAAAATAGCACTCTTTAAGCTAGCTATAATCTGTAAAGGACTCTTTATAGACCTATAGTCTATAGTTAAAACGCACCTTGTACGTTAGCAAATAAGGTAAATGCTTATAGGGAGTAAGATAATTGCTATAGACTAGTACTACCTTAACCGCCGCTACAACAATAGGAATAGAAGAACTCGAAGAGGATTTAGAGGCAAAGGCAGATTCGTAGGCGGATTCTAAGAAGGCTAAGGTAATAAAGGTAATTAGCGCTTTAATAGCAACGATAGTAGACGTAAATTCACAACGCCACGCTAGAAGAAGAAGTGCTTTATCTACTAGAAAGAGGGCTACTAGTTAACTAACCATACTAATAAGAAACGTAAAGCTGCCCGCACACAGTTCTTCTCCGTATGTTACTTTATAGGCACACTACTGCCTACAGACTTCTCTATGCACCTTGCAGAGTATAAAGGTAGTAAGAACTACGAGGACGATAATAATAACAGCGATTAGCAGTATAACATTAACGATTAGTAATTTATAACTACGTACGCGGAATATTAATTTTTTAAGGAGTAATAACTTATAGATTAAGCGTTTATACACTATATCTCTAGTAAAGACATATATAGCAGAGACGTACCGTTATCACCGGCGTCGCAATTCCTTATTAAGGACCGATACACGCGATCTGTGTACTAAGGAATCCTCCCTAATACAGGCGCCGCCAATATATCTATAGTCGGCAAGGAACAGTACCTCGCACTTATATAGAAAGACCCAACGGTTACGATAGACACATCTACAGCAGGAAAAACGTCTATTAAATTCGGTAAAGGCAGTGTTACGGTGTCTATTAGCACCGCACAGATTCTAATAGAGATTAAAAAAATCGACTTTAAGGTGCTAGATGCGCCCACACCGTTCTTGCTATACCTTGCGGACATGGACAGGCTAAAGGTCTACTTTAACAACACTATAGATAAGCTTGTCTAGGGTAATGTACGCATCCCCGTGATCTATAAATAGGGATATCTATAGTTTTATCTTAACAAGAGAGAGCGTGCAACTGCATTTCTTATAGAGATAGAGTTAAGATGGCTTTATCGCCGTTTTAGACACCTAGCTGTTATGAGACTAGCTAGGCTCTTGAAAGATGCTGGTTACAATAACTTTAAAGAAAGAACTCTTAAGTAAATTGCGAAGTTTTACTATTATTATTAGCTTAATAGCTCTGCGCCGCGCCGCTTTAAGTTCACCCTTAAGGATAACTATTACTTTAACTACGAGATCCTTGTGGATGTGATGTACTTAAGAAGCAAGCCTATATTACATGTAGTGGATTTAGTAACTTTGTTTCAGGGCGCAAAGTTTCTCAACGCTATTTTAGCTAAGGAGACATGGCAGGCACTGCGGATGTTGTAGATTAATATTTACTAAGGACTACTAGACATTCTTACACATAACGCAGGCATGAACTTTATAAGTGTAGAATTTCGCGCAGAAGCAAAGATTATGGGAGTTACATGTAAATAAGTACCTATAGAGGCACATTGGTCCGTTGGTAAGATAGAGAGGTATTACGCGCCCCTGCACCGCGCATGGGATATACTCTACGCTAAGCTTGCTAGCACTATATCTAATAAAGTAATTCTTTAGATAGCCGTGAAAGCTATTAATAACACAGCAGGCCCTAATAGTCTAGTCTTAACTTTACTTATCTTTGGCGCATACCTACGTATGACTATGGAGTTACCGCCGTTACCGTTAATGGTTAAGCGCAGCGAGGCTATTTAAAAAGCAATAAAAGAACTGCGTAAGCTTACCACCAAACGCTAGGTTATAGATGCGTTAAACACCCGTAACGGACCTGATACCGCAGATATGCTTGCGCTCTTGCTATAAAGCGAGGTTTTGGTATGGAGAGAAAAGGATGGATGGAATGGCCCGTATAAAATCGCTGCTATAGACGGCCATAACGTCACTGTCGACATGGTTAATGGCCCGATAACATTTCGGTCAATAGTTATTAAGCTGTACTATAGACTAGACTACCTCTAGAGTAACCCTAATACGCCGCAGTAGCAGCACGCGTTACCTATAAATACGATAGTGCCGCTGGCAATGTAACTACGTAAAAGAGGCCGTCTACCAGGATTAAGGAATAAGAGGAAGGCAAACGTTTATATTACTAAGAAAAAAGAGGCCAACCTTAAGCTCGCCATAAAGCTACGTAATAATAGAGTTATTACAACACCTAGCGCACCCTTTAAGGCATCTAATAATTAAGAGATTAGTAACCTAGTAGGTCGTGGAGTGTTTAAATTTAAATAATATAATTAGAAAGTGCATGGTAGAATCTACATATTTAAGTCGCGTCTAGTGCGAGAAGTTAAAGGAAAGACAACTAAGCCCTATAAAAAATCCCGTCTTGTTATCCAAGGATACCAGGACTATAGTAAGGAGGCTATCTTAACGTAATCTCTAACTATTTAACGCTATAGCCAGCGTGTAATTATGGCCCTGGCACCTATGCTCGTACAACATGAGATAAATCTTAAGCTCCGCGATATAACGCAGGCATATCTATAGGCGTAAATAAATCTTAAGAGAATAATACTGGCACACCTCCCCACTAAGCTAGCACCTAGATATCCAGAGGGCACGCTGCTCCATATAATTAAGCCACTATATAGAATCGCGGAAGCAGGAGTCCATTAGTGGACAACGTACCATAGATATTACTATAAGGAACTGGACATGTCTACGTTAATATACGACCCATACTTATTAGTAATAAACAGTAACGCAGATAACTTTGGCATAGTTAGTATGTAGACTAATAATACCCTTATGCTTAGAACAGCCACATTCTCAGCGCATAAAGAGAAAATGCTCGAGAAGGCATAGTTTAGATTAAAGCCAAAGACTATGCTAACACCAGACGCGCAACTAGACTTTAATGGCTATACACTTATAATAGACGCCAGCAACATGGATAACTACAAAGCAACCCTAAACCTTAAGCAGAAGGGACAAGGAGGAAAAATTAAGCTTATAGACATTAATACTCCTAATCGCGCGTAATAGTACACTAAACAGCGCGCCCGCGGGGCGTACATCGTATTAACATATTAACTAAAAGCGTCTTTTAACTTATCTATAGTAGCTTAAGCGCAGCAACCTTCTAATAAGGATATTAAGGTACTTAACAAGCGCCTTAAATGGCAGATGGAGAATCTTAACCGTGGACTACGCTACATACCTATCACCCTTATTAACGCTAAGCTAATGGTATTCGTGGACGGCTCCTTTACTAACAACAAGGACCTTAGCTCGCAGCTAGGCTTTATACTCATGCTTATTAATAAGTCCACAGATAGTAATAATACCTTTACAATCTACGGCAACATAATACACTATAGCTTAACAAAGTGTAAGCGTGTTACACAAAGCGTACTGGCCTTTAAGATCTACGGCATGGTTAACGGGTTTAACATAGGCATTACCATTACTACTACTCTATAGATAATTACAGAGCGCCTTGGTCTGCCCGCAGTTCCCTTAGTTATTTATACAGACTCGTACTCCCTATACAAGTGCCTTGTAAAGCTTGGGACAACTAAGAAAAAGCGCCTTATAATTAACATCATGGCACTACGCCAGTTATACGAACGCCGCGAGATTATAGAGATCTAATGGATTAACGGCGAAGACAACCCTGCGGACGCTTTTATAAAGGCATTACCAAACCGCGCCCTGGAACGATTTGTTAATAGTAATAAGGTAATAGTCCGAGTTAAGGGCTGGGTGTAGAGGCCGATACTCTCTGCCTAGCGTATTTAATATCGAGAAAGAAAAGACTTCTAGTGTTGGATTAATAACTTTAATGGCCTTAGGCATGTTATAAGGAAGGTGCGTGTGCAGAGGAGTAAGTATTCTATTAATAGTTATTAAGGCCTCTATCGTGTTACGAAACACTATGTGTATAGAGCGAACCCTATATGGGACTAGCTTCTATACCCCGCGATATACTTCACTCCTTAGTAGATAGAACGAGAAAACAAGTATTAATTAACCCAATGTAACTCGTTATTAAGTATTTCCTTTTAGCACTAGTGCAACAAGTCCTCCCGACACTAACTATTTTACTATTTTGCCCTTTACTTAATTTATTAATTATTTTAACAATTCTGTACCTTTTTTTATTATTTATTTTTATTATTATTCTACTTTTTTTATTTTTTTATTTCTTTTATATATAAATTTTTTATATATTATATATAAAATTATATATTTTTCTTTTTAACTTTTTCCTATTTTTCTTTTTATATTTTTACTATTATTACACCCTTTTACTTTTTTATTCTTTTTAGTTTATACAAAACTTAAAATATATAGCCAAAATATATATAAAATTATATATTAATATATAAACTTTTTTTCTTTTTTTCTTTTATACCCCTACTCTCCTAATAATCGGGTAATCCAACAAAACTCAGCCACTAAATAGTTACTCTCTACCGAATCAAATGCCTGCTTTGTCCCTAAATATTAAACCAACCCATCCATTAACGATCTATTAACCCTCTCACACAATAATCTATTAACCCAACGGTTCCTAACGGAATCCTCGCTGCCATGCACGATCCCTATTAATCTACCTACTAAAACGCCATAATACTGGCATTCGCCGCCTGCTGCCTACTAATAACGCCCTTATCTATTCTCCTCCCATCGATGGCACATCTCCTGTGGCACCCCGCACCAAAAATAACCTAAATATGGCTCGTACTAGATCTACTACTCTATCTTCTTAATTAGCTCCTTTGCCTGCTGGCTCTCTACCCGCCAATATCGCCAAATGTCGTGTGCGCTCTATCCGTCGCCCGCACCCTTATATATCCCGCACTAATTTACCTACTACGCTAACTAACTACGTAACCATTCTATACTAGCGTACGCCTCTTACTAGTTCTACATAAACCTCTATCGTAGACCCCGTCGTGTCTGCTCCTACTATTAGAACACATACTATACTACTTCCCTCTTAGTCTCCCTATCCCTCTTCCTCTCTGCTTTGATCACGTTTATCTCTTCTTTATCGCTACTATCCCTATCGCTACCCTCCTCGCTTTCCTCCTCTTCCGTTTCTTCGCCTCCTTTACAAATATCGCATTTCTCTTCCCCCTCTTCGCACCCTACCCGCTCTGCTTCTCTGCGATCCAAATACCCGCCCAACACTACTCGCCTACACGTCGCCGCCTCGCCTTCTCCTGCCAACGCTCGTACTAACGCATGCTCCTTCTCCTTCTACTTATCTTTAGCCGCTCGCTGTGCCCCTTCCTACACGATTATAACCGCCTTACTCCGTGCCCTATCTTATCCTACTCGGCCGCTCTCCTGCGCGTAATCCAACACGGAAAACGGCTAATTAATGTGAATAATACACTAGATATTAGGAATATCAACGCCTATCCCTAACGCGCTCGTGGCTATAATAACCCGCTCGCTACCTAATATAAAATCCTCTAATATACTTGTCTTGCTAATAGCGTCGTGATAATACGCATGGCACCCTAACTACTACGCTAACGCCTTAACCTTACGCACTAAATTACTATATATTACTACTTTATCCTGCCTGTACCTGCGTAACTTCTACCATACTACGCCTAATATTATTCCCTCTACCTCCTGCTTCTTCGCTGCCCTCCCTATCTTAATTACCTAGTATGCCACGTTCGTCCGCGCCGTCTCTGCCTAGAACACCTTAACCTAGTTAGGATCGAAATGCATCTATTAGAATAACTTATCCTCTTCGCTAGGTAGTAACGTTACTATTAATAACACTATCTGCGTCTCCGCGGCCACTAACTTACCTAACTACTATATCTACTTGTAGAATGTGTACCGCCGATTTAACACAATATGGCACTTATTAATCACAATTTAGTCTAACTACTATATTACTCTTAAATAGTTCACGAATGTAGTAAACCCTTGCGTAACAGCCAACTTAGGCGTTACTAACACTATCGTAACTGCGTTGGGCGGGCGCTGGCTTTCCCACGCTATACATAATATCCCCAACTTCTTACACTACTATATTATGTCGCCTCGTAATATAATTAATAAGATAATAATAATAGTCGTGCCACCCTGCTCGGCCTACGCTGGCAACATAAATAACATGCTCTTGCCCGCCCCTATTAGTATTACCGCCACTACAGGGCTCTCTCTGCCTATAATGGCATTAATCGCCTCTCGCTACATGCTTTAAAATGTTACTATCTTGCCTACTATCCTCTATAACTACTCGGCGGTGTCTATTTTTCTCAACCTTCCCTACTAATCTATCCTAGCCTCGTCCGCCTTACTCTTAAATGGCGCCCTCTTTCGCTTCCTGCACCCATCCTCCTTGCTACTATTTAGTAGAAACCTTAAAAATTAATGCCAATCTGTGCTTAACATCCGAAACTACTACTACCTATCTACTATCGCCCTAGCCTACTCTATAATGCCTCGTGCGTATACTATACCCGCCACGTGCGCTGTGTGTCTGGCCTATAAATCTACTACTAACGCTATCGTGTTCTCTTTATTTTATATCTCGCTTTTATCTCCTTCTTTTGGCTAAAACGCCGTAAACCCGCGTAAAAACTATCGACTAATGCTAATGGCGATCTTACAGTACGCGGCAATTATTAATAGCTAGCCTAATTTAACGCTAGTCTCGCGTTTTAATATCTCTTATAATTAGTCCGTCGTCCACTTGCGCCTGTTGGGGTTGGCTGGCCATATATACAACGAAATCGCCTCCTTTTTTTATACTATTACCTCTATCCGCTACTAGAACGGCAACACCAGCCATATATAATACACTACTAACTCGCCCACCTCGCGCGGTAAATACTAGTAAATAATCTTAACATCGCCGCTAACGGCATACCCTTTATAGTATTTTATCACAAACACTACCTTACCGTCCTTAACGAATATGTTATGGTGGCCCCCTTTAACTATGTTACTATGCTAGATACTTATAATCTTAGGTCCTTTGGCCGGCTGTCTGCCCGTGATGTGTATTAACGTAATTAACTTTTCCCTAAATATAACTACCTAGTCTATGTACCACCTAACCTCTTATAGGTTAACGCCCGAACGGGTGCCTAGCTTTATAAACTAGTCCCTAATTTAGGCGTCCTAACTAACCTACTTATATAACTACTACTCCTCGTCCACGGGCATGCGGGTGCGCTAGTCTTTTAAAAAATTCCACCCTAGTTACTTATTAGTTAGATTATCGCGTAAACTCTCCCACGGGATGCTAGGGACAGGCTTGGCAAACGGGCTATTACTAAATAATAAATCCTCTATTAATAACTACTAACTCTCCTTCTTTAACCCGTGTACCATGCTGCGGAACTAGGCTATAGTAAACTATAGCTCCTTATATAATAACTCGTCCTACTCTACCCACTCTACATGGCCGCGTAACGTCGTGTTGTAATGGATCTTTAGCCTGTACGTCCATAAATCCAACATCCACTATATGGGGCTATGGCTGCCGCGCACTATAAACCTATCTATTATCTACTAGACGTGCTATAAATACCCTTTTAGCCGGCCCCATTACTGGGTGCTATCCCTATTACTCTTATACGCGCTATTACTGTCCATGTCGTCTCTTATAAATATATCTAATAATTCCAACGCCTGCTACACCACCATAAACTAGATAACCTTAATAATGGCTAATAAAATAGGCGGGTACTATTCGGCGCCCTTCTACCTATCCTCCTTTACCCCTAACATAACTAATACACATACTAACGGGCTATCGTACTCTTTACGGGTAATAAACTGGCTTAATAATATAATGCAAAACGCCAAACATAATTTCTTAATACTTAATAACGCTTTGCGCTCGCCCATAATTCTACCCTCCTTTACCTTCTACTTAGTCTCTATTTTCCCCACCACACTATCTACGTCGTCTATTATTACCTTATCTACCTCTTCGTCTCCTATCTCTTCTATCTCTTCCTCCTCTTTCGCCTCTGCCGCTCCTCCTATTGCCTTTACTAAAGCCTCCCACGCCTTGCGCTACCGCTAGGTAAACTAGTACGTAGGGCTCTTCTACGCGTGCGCTTACTACGTCTACTAAAAAAACATTAATATCTACTTTTATAGCTAGGCATGGTTGCCAACTACCTTCTTGTCTATATATGGCTATAATGGCGTAAACCGCGTTTAGTGCTTCTCTATCTAGATTACTTCCAATCGCACGAATATCCCCGTGCAGTGGATAACAGACGCCTAGCTAAACTACGCTAACCTATCTATAGCCTCCTATATAGCGGCCGCTACAGGCTTCTCTTTGGCTTTAGGCTCTTCTACGCTCGCTAATAATTTAGGCCACTTTATGCCTACTAAATATAGCATTTACCTAGTCTACTTTAACTATAGATTTACTTTATCCCGCGCGCCGTTCTAGATTATCGTCCTGGCCTACTTCTACACGTTGGCCTACGCCTTATCCATGTTCCTGCCAACGCTTGCCCACCCGGCCTCGCCGTCCACGGGTTCGGGGGTAGAGTCGGGTTAGTAGACCTCGAAATACTGCGAACCGGCGCCTTAGGCGAACAATCGCTAACAATAAATAGCTTTATAACCCTACTTATTGCGTAACTGTATGCGCTTCCGCTTTATTTAACTAGGACGACTATCTTTACCTACTAGTAATTAATTATGCACCTTTTACTAATGCTTCCTTATAACCTCTTCGCTTCGAAATATCTAGTAACATCGATCTGGATTTAATTGGCACATTAACCCGTCCGTATACACTGGCAACTGGCTAATAGGCTTAATAGTCTAACAGGGCGGCTCTAGCTCGCCGGCATACTATATTAAACCGGCCTAACTACTAAGCTTGTCTACTACTAGCTGCGCTTCCTTACTACTAAGCCAGTGGACACGCTATAAATAGCTTCTGGCCTAGTTAAGTAAAACCCCGTACCTGCATTCTTTACATATCGCTAATAAATACTTAGGTAAATATTTAAAATACTCGCTTACAATGCTACTCTTTACTATAATAGTGGGCTCGACGCTACTACGGGTGGGTCCTAACAATAGGTCCCTATTATAATGTATGGCCTTTTTAACGCGTGGAATTCTTCGCGACTTAACGCGTCTTTGCTTATACTACGTGTTAGCCTCTATTTTAGAGCCGCCTCCGGTGTCTAATCGCCGCCTTATTATATTTACCCTAACCCTAACGCGTAACCCTAACACCTATAACTATATAGTTTCTAGCGCTGCAAATTGGCTAGGACGTGTAACTTAACGTGCTAAATTTATAGCCCAAATTTTAAGTTAATTAGCTTATAGAAACCTAACTAGACCAGCCAGTAAGTGTTTACTAGACTCAGCCTACGTGATAAAATATACGCACAGGAATTGGCCTAGCGCGGATATTCTATCCCTAATAAAGTTAACTATAAAACTAGACTTAGCCCTAACTCCAGTTGTAGCCCTGGGTTAGGGCTATATGTTTATGTAGCCCTGGGTTAGTCCTATATAAACCTTTGCCGCGGACCCCGTCGTGTCTACTCCTACTACCGGAACGCACGCTGTACTACTTCCCTCTTAGTCTCCCTATCCCTCTTCTTCTCTACTTCGACCACGTTTATCTCTTCTTTATTACTACTATCCCTGTCGCTACCCTTCTCGCTCTCCTCCTCTTCTATCTCTTTACCTCCTTTACAAACATCGCATTTCTCTTCCCCCTCTTCGCACCCTACCCGCTCTGCTTCTCTATAATCTAAATACCCACCCAACACCACCCGCCTGCACGTTGCTGGCTCGCCTTCTCCTGCCAACGCTCGCACTAACGCATGCTCCTTCTCCTTCTACTTATCTTTAGCCGCTCGCTATGCCCCTTCCTACACGATTATAACCGCCTCGCTCCGTGCCCTATTTTATTCTGCCTGGCCGCTCTCCTGCGCGTAATCCAACACGGAAAACGGCCAATTAATGTGGATAATGCACCAGATATTAGGAATATTAACGCCTATTCTTAACGCGCTTATAGCTATAATAACCCGCTTACTACCTAATATAAAATCCTCTAACATGCTTACCTTACTAATAGCGTTGTAATAATATGCATAGTACCCTAACTACTACGCTAACGCCTTAACCTTACGCACTAAATTACTATATATTACTATCTTATCTTGCCTGTACCTGCGTAACTTCTGCCGCACCACGCCTAATATTATCCCCTTTACCTCTTGCTTCTTCGCTACCCTCCCCACCTTAATTACTTAGTATGCCACGTTTGTCCGCGCCGTCTCTACCTAGAATACCTTAACCTAGTTAGGATCGAAATACATTTGTTAGAATAACTTATCCTCTTCGCTAGGTAATAATATTGCCGTTAACAACACTATCTATATCTCTATAGCCACTAACTTACCTAACTACTGCATCTACTTGCGGAATGTGTACTACTAATTTAACATAATGTGGCACTTATTAATTATAATCCAGTCTAACTGCCGTGTTACTCTTAAATAGTTTATAAATGTAGTAAACCCTTGCGTAATAGCCAACTTAGGCGTTACTAACACTACTATAGCTACGTTAAGCGGGCGCTGGCTCTCCCACGCTGCACATAATATCCCTAGCTTCCTATACCGCCATATTATGTTGCCTCGCAATGTAATTAACAGGATAACGATAATAGTCGTGCCGCCCTACTTGGCCTACGCTAGTAACATAAACAACATGCTCTTACCTGCCCCTATTAGTATTACCGCCACTACGGGGCTCTCTTCGCCTATAATAGTATTAATCGCCTCTCGCTACACGCTTTAAAATATTACTATCTTGCCTACCATCCTCTATAACTGCTCGGCGGTGTCCATCTTTATTAACCTTTCTTACTAATCTATTCTGGCCTTATCCGCCTTACTCTTAAACGGCGCCCTCTTTTGCTTTCTGCACCCATCCTCCTCGCTACTATTTAGTAGAAACCCTAAAAATTAATACTAATTTGTGCTCGACATCTAAAACTATTATTGCCTGTCTACTATTACCTTAGCCTACTCTATAATGCCTTGTGCGTATACTATACCCGCCATATGCGCCATGTGCCTGGCCTATAAATCCGCTACCAACGCTTTCGTGTTTTCTTTATTCTATGCCTTGCTTTTGTCTCCTTCTTTTGGCTAAAACGCCGCAGACCCGCGTAAAAACCGTTAACTAATGCTAATAGCGATCTTACAGTACGCGGCAATTATTAATAACTAGCCTAATTTAACGCTAGTCTCGCGTTTTAACACCTCTTATAACTGGTCTGTCGTCTACTTACGCCTGTTAGGGTTGGCTAACTACATGTGCGACGAAATCGCCTTCTTCTTTTATACTATTACCTCTATTCGCTGCTAGAACGGTAACACTAGCTATATATAATATACTACTAACTCGCCCACCTCGCGCGGTAAATACTAGTAAATAATTTTAACGTCGCTGCTAATGGCATACCCTTTATAGTATCTTATTATAAATACTACTTTACTATCCTCAACAAATATATTATAGTGGCCCCCTTTAACTATGTTGCTGTGCTAGATACTTATAATCTTAGGCCCTCTGGCCGACTGCCCGCCTATAATATGCATTAACGCGATTAACTTCTCCCTAAATATAACTACCTAGTCTATATACCGCCTAACCTCTTACTAGTTAACGCCCGAACGAGTGCCTAGCTTTATAAACTGGTCCCTAATCCGGGCATCCTGGCTAACCCGCTTATATAATTACTACTTCCTATCCACGGGCATGCGGGTGCGCTAGTCTTTTAAAAAATTCTACCCTAATTACTTATTAGTTAGATTATCGCGCAAACTCTCCTATGGGATACTAGGGACAGGCTTGGTAAATAGGCTATTACTAAATAATAAATTCTCTATTAATAACTACTAACTTTCCTTCCTTAACCCGTGCACTATGCTGCGGAACTAGGCCATAATAAACTATAGCTCCTTGTATAATAACTTGTCCTGCCCTACCCACTTTACATGGCCGCGTGACGTCGTGTTATAATGGATCTTTAGCCCGTACGTCCGCAAATCCAATATTTACTATATAGGGCTGTGGCTGCCGCGCACTATAAACCTGTTTATTATTTACTAGACCTGCTATAAACACCCTTTCGGCCAGTCCTATCGCTGGGTACTGTCCCTATTACTCTTATATACGCTATCGCTGTCTATGTCGTCTCTTATAAATGTATCTAATAATTCTAACGCTTACTGCACCACCATAAACTAGGTAACCTTAATAATAGCTAATAAAATGGGCAGGTACTATTTGGCGCCCTTCCACCTGTCCTTTTTTACCCCTAATACGGCCAATACACATACTAACAGGCTGTTGTACTCTTTGCGGGTAATAGACTGGCTTAATAATGTAATGCAAAACGCTAAACACGATTTCTTAATACTTAATAACGCTTTACGCTCGCCTATAATTCCAGCCTTCTTGGCCTCCTACTCGGCCTCTATCTCTCCCACCGCACTGTCTACGTCGTCTATTATCGCCTTATCTACACTACCGTCTCCGTTTTCCATCTCTTTCGTTTCTTTCTCCTTTTCCTCTTCTTCCTCCTCTGCCACTCCTCCTGTCGCCTTTACTAACGTCTCCCACGCCTTACGCTGCTACTAAGTAAACTAGTACGTAGGGCTCTTCTACGCGTGCGCTTACTGCGTCCGCTAAAAAAATATTAATATCTACTTTTATAGCCAGGCATAGTTACCAACCGCCTTCTTATTTATATATAGCTATAATGGCGTGAACTGCGTCTAGTGCTTCTCTATCTAGATTGCTTTTAATCGCACGAATATCCCCGTGCGGTAGATAATAGACGCCTGGCTAAATCGCGCTAACCTATCTATAGCCTCCTATATAGTAGTCGCCACGGGCTCCTCTTTAGCTTTAGGCTTTTTTACGCTCGCTAATAATTCGGGCCACTTTATACTTATTAAATACGGTATTTACTTAGTCTATTTTAGTTACGAGTTCACCTTATCTCGCGCGCTGTCTTAGATTGTTATCTTAGCCTACTTTTACACGTTAGCCCACGCCTCGTCTATGTTCCTACTAACGCTTACCCACCCGGCCTCGCCGTCCACGGGTTCGGGGGTGGGTTTGGGTTAGTAGACCTCGAAATACTACAAACCGGCGCCCTGGGCTAATAATCGTTAGCAATAGACGCGCCTCTAACCCTAATTGCTACGTAACTATATGCTTTACTTCTCTAATTAACGTGGATAATTACCTCTACCTGCTAGTAACTAACTATAAACATCGCGCTAATGGTTCTTTATAACGCGGAAACTTCGAATAATTTGGCAACACTAGCCTGGGGCTAATTGGCATATTAATCCGTCTATATATACTAGCAACTAGCTAATAGGTTTAATGCTCTAACTAGGTACCTCTAGCTCGCTGGCATACTAGAGTAAACTAGCCTAGCTACTAAGCTTATTTACTACTAACTACGCTCGCGTGCGCCTAACACCCTAATAAATCTATTGTAAATAGTTACTTGCCTAGCTAGGCTAAACCCCGTACCTGCACTCTTTGCATATCGCTAATAAATACTTAGGTAAATATTCGAAATACTCGCTTATAATGCTACTCTTTACTATAATAGCGGGCTTAACGCTACTGCGGGTGGGTTCTAACAATAGGTCCCTATCGCACTATATAGCCTTTTTAACGCGTGGAATTCTTCGCGACTTAACGCGTCTTTACTTATGCTACGCGTTAGTCTCTATTTTAGAGCTACCTTTGGTGTCTAATCGCCGCCTTATTATGTTTACCCTAACCCTAACGCGCAACCCTAACACCTATAACTATATATTATTTAGTGCTGCAAATTGGCTGGGACGTGTAACTTAGTGTGCTAAATCTGTCACTGAAATTTTAGGTTAATTAGACTACAGGAACCTATCGACATGTGGGGTTAATTATCTTTAATATACGGGCTACGTTCTCAGATATACATAGAAGAATTGGCCTAGCGCGGATATTCTATCCCTAACAAAACCAGGGTCCTATTAATATATAGGGCTACATGTTCATGCTGCCCTGGGTTAGGGTTGGCTAACTATATATATAATAAAATTGCCTCCTTCTTCTACACTATCGCCTCTATCCGCTGCTGGAATAGCAACACTAGCCATATATAATACACTACTAACTCGCCCACCTCGCGCGGTAAATACTAGTAAATAATCTTAATATTACTACTAACGGCATACCCTTTGTAGTATCTTATTATAAACACTACCTTACCGTCCTCGATAAATCTATTACGGTAGCCCCCTTTAACTATGTTGCTATGCCAGATGCTTATAATCTTAGGCCCTCTAGCCAGCTACCCGCCCGTAATATACATTAACGCGATTAACTTCTCCCTAAATGCAACTACTTAGTCTATATACCGCCTAACCTCTTACTAGTTAATGCCCGAACGGGTGCCTAGCTTTATAAACTAGTCCCTAATTCGGGCATCCTGGCCAACCCGCTTATATAACTATTACTTTCTATTTACGGGCATGCGGGTGCGCTAGTCTTTTAAAAAATTCTACCCTAGTTACTTATTAGTTAAATTATCGCGTAAACTCTCCTATAAGATGCTGAGGACAGGCTCGGCGAACAGGCTATTACTAAATAATAAATCCTTTATTAATAACTACTAACTCTCCTCCCTTAACCCGTGCACCATACTACAGAACTAGGCCATAGTAAACTATAGCTCCTTATATAATAACTTATTCTGCCCTACCCACTCTATATAGCCGCGTAACGTCGTGTTATAATAAATCTTTAGCCTATACGTTCGTAAATCTAATATCTACTATATGGGGCTGTGGCTATTGCGCACTATAAACCTGTCCATTATTTACTAAACCTACTATAAATACCCTTTTAGCTGGCCCCGTCGCTGGGTGCTATCCCTATCGCTCTTATATACGCTATTACTATTTATGTCGTTTCCTATAAATGTATCTAACAATTCTAACGCCTGCTACACTACTATAAACTAGGTAACCTTAATAATAGCTAATAAAATAGGCGGGTACTATTTAGTGCCCTTCTACCTATCCTGCTTTACCCCTAATATAGCTAATATACATACTAACGGGCTGTCGTACTCTTTGCGAGTAATAGACTGGCTTAATAATATAATATAAAACGCCAAACACAATTTCTTAATACTTAATAACGCTTTACGCTTGCCTATAATTCTAGTCTTCTTTACCTCTTACTTAGCCTCTATCTCTCCTACTGCACTGTCTACGTTATCTATTATTACCTTATCTACACTATCGTCTCTATCTTTTATCTCTTTTATCTCTTCCTCCTCTTTCTCCTCTTCCTCCTCTACTACTCCTCTTACCGCCTTTACTAACGCCTCTTACGCCTCGCGCTACTACTAGGTAAACTAGTACGTAAAACTCTTCTACGCGTGCGCTTGCTGCGTTTACTAAAAAAATATTAATATTTACTTTTATAGCTAGGCATGGTTACTAACTACCTTCTTATTTATATATAGCTATAATAGCGTAAACCGCGTTTAGTGCTTCTCTATCTAGATTACTTCTAATTATACGAATATCCCCGTGCGGTGGATAATAAACGCCTAACTAAACTACGCTAACCTATCTATAGCCTTTTATATAGCGGCCGCCACGGGCTTCTCTTTGGCTTTAGGCTCTTCTACGCTTACTAATAATTCGGGCTACTCTATACCTACTAAATACGGTATCTACCTAGTTTACTCTAATTATAGATTTACCTTGTCTCGCGCGCTGTCCTAGATTATTATCTTAGCCCACTTTTGCACGTTGGCCCACGTTTTATCCATGTTTTTGCCAACGCTTGCCCACCCGGCCTTGCCGTCCACGGGTTCGGGGGTGGGTTCGGGTTAGTGGACCTCGAAATACTGCGAACCGGCGCCCTGGGCTAATAATTGTTAGTAATAGACGCGCCTCTAACCCTAATTACTACGTAACTATATACTTTACTTCTCTAATTAACGTGGATGGCCACCTTTACCTACTAGTAACTAACTATAAACATGGCGCTAATGGTTCTTTATAACGCGGAAACTTCGAATAATCTAGCAACACTAGCCTGGGGCTAATTAGCACATTAATCCGTCTATATATACTAGTAACTAGCTAATAGGTTTAATGCTCTAACTAGGCACCTCTAGCTCGCTAGTATACTAGAGTAAACTAGCCTAGCTACTAAGCTTATTTACTACTAACTACGCTCGCGTGCGCCTAACACCCTAATAAATCTACTATAAATAATTACTTACCTAGCTAGGCTAAACTTTATACCTGCACTCTTTGCATATCGCTAATAAATACTTAGGTAAATATTTAAAATACTCGCTTATAATACTACTCTTTACTATAATAGCAGGCTTAACGCTACTATAGGTAGGTTTTAATAATAGGTCCCTATCGCACTATATAGCCTTTTTAACACGTAGAATTCTTTGCGACTTAACGCGTCTTTACTTATGCTACGCGTTAGTCTCTATTTTAGAGCTACCTCTAGTGTCTAATCGCCGCCTTATTATATTTACTCTAACCCTAACGCGCAACCCTAACGCCTATAACTATATATTATTTAGTGCTACAAATTAGCTAGGACATGTAACTTAGTGTGCTAAATCTATTACTAAAATTTTAGGTTAATTAGACTATAGGAACCTATCGACATGTGGGGTTAACTATCTTTAATATACGGGCTACGTTCTTAGATATATATAGAAGAATTGGCCTAGCGCGGATATTCTATCCCTAACAAAACCAGGGTCCTATTAACATGTAGGGCTACATGTTCATGCAGCCCTGGGTTAGGCTTAGTAAACAGGCCATTACTAAATAATAAATCCTCTATTAATAATTACTAACTCTTCTCCCTTAACCCGTGCACCATGCTGCGGAACTAGGCTATAGTAAACTATAGCTTCTTATATAATAACTTGTCCTGCCCTACCCACTCTACATGGCCGCGTAACGTCGTGTTGTAATGGATCTTTAGCCCGTACGTCCGTAAATCTAATATTTACTACATGGGGCTATGTGTAAAAAGCGCCCTGACTACGGGCGACTCAGTCTATCCACAGTACTAAGGCAATCCCTTAGAGAGGGAAGAGAAGGGCTGCGGCGAGGGAAGTAGATAGGCGGAAGGCCCAAATAGCGCCGGTCTAGAGCGGACTAGGGCCGTCGAGGGCCCTCGACCTACGACTCGTGACACTATGGCTACCGCGCACTATAAACCTGTCCATTATTTACTAAACCTACTATAAATACCCTTTTAGCTAGTCTTATTGCTGGGTGCTATCCCTATTACTCTTATATACGCTATCGCTATCCATGTCGTCTCTTATAAATATATTTAATAATTCCAACGCCTACTGCACCACCATAAACTAGGTAACCTTAATAACGGCTAATAAAATAGGCGGATACTATTCCGCGCCCTTCTACCCGTCCTCCTTTACTCCTAATATGGCTAATACACACACTAACGGGCTGTCGTACTCTTTATAGGTAATAGACTGGCTTAACAATGTAATATAAAACGCTAAATATAATTTCTTAATACTTAATAACACTTTACGCTTGCCTATAATTCTAGCCTTTTCTACCTTTTACTTGGCCTCTATTTCTCCCACTGCACTGTCTGCGTCGTTTATTATTACCTTATCTACACTATTATCTTTATTTTCTATTTCTTTTATCTCTTTCTCCTCTTCTTTCTCTTTCTCCTTTACCGCTCCTTTTACTACCTTTACTAACGCCTCCCACGCCTCGCGCTACTACTGGGTAAACTAGTACGTAGGGCTCTTTTACGCGTGCGCTTACTACGTCTATTAAAAAAATATTAATATCTACTTCTACGGCCAGGCATAGTTACTAATTACCTTTTTATCTATATATGGCTATAATAGCGTGAACCGCGTCTAGTGCTTCTCTATCTAGATTACTTCTAATCGCACGAATATCCTCGTGCGGTAAATAACAAACGCCTGGCTAAACTACGCTAACCTATCTATAGCCTCTTATATAGTGGCTACTACGGGCTCCTCTTTAGCTTTATGCTCTTCTACGCTTGCTAATAATTTAGGCCACTCTATGCCTACTAAATATAGTATTTACCTAGTCTACTCTAGCTATGGGTTTACCTTATCTTGCGCGCTATTCTAGATTATTATCTTAGCCTACTTTTACACGTTGGCCTACGCCTCGTCTATGTTCCTGCTAACGCTTACCTACTCGGCCTCGCCGTCCACGGGTTCGGGGGTGGGTTCGGGTTAGTAGATTTTAAAATACTGCGAACCGGCGCCCTGGGCTAATAATCGTTAATAATAGACGCGCCTCTAACCCTAATTACTACGTAACTATATACTTTACTTCTCTAATTAACGTGGATGGCCACTTCTACCTACTAGTAACTAACTATAAACATGGCGCCAATGGTTCTTTATAACGCGGAAACTTTAAACAATCTAGTAATACTAGCCTAGGGCTAATTAGCACATTAATCCGTCTATGTATACTAGTAACTAGCTAATAGGTTTAATACTCTAACTAGGCACCTCTAGCTCGCCGGCATACTAGAGTAAACTAGCCTAGCTACTAAGCTTATTTACTACTAACTACGCTCGCGTGCGCCTAACACCCTAATAAATCTATTATAAATAGTTACTTACCTAGCTAGGCTAAACCCCGTACCTGCACTCTTTGCATATTACTAATAAATACTTAGGTAAATATTTAAAATACTCGCTTATAATACTACTCTTTATTATAATAGCAGGCTTAACGCTGCTACAGGTAGGTTTTAATAATAGGTCCCTATCGCACTATATAGCCTTTTTAACACGTAGAATTCTTCGCGACTTAACGCGTCTTTACTTATGCTACGCGTTAGTCTCTATTTTAGAGCTACCTCTAGTGTCTAATCGCTGCCTTATCATGTTTACCCTAACCCTAACGCGCAACCCTAACGCCTATAACTATATATTATTTAGTGCTGCAAATTAGCTAGGACGTGTAACTTAGTGTGCTGAATCTATCACTGAAATTTTAGGTTAATTAGACTACAGGAACCTATTAACATGTGGGGTTAATTATCTTTAATATACGGGCTACGTTCTTAGATATACATAGAAGAATTGGCCTAGCGCGGATATTCTATCCCTAACAAAACCAGGGTCCTATTAATATATAGGGCTACATGTTTATGCTGCCCTGGGTTAGAATATAGCTTACTAAGTAGCCAGATTATACGCCGGTGTGAATAGACTATAAGGTCTATATAGAAATAAAGCTTTATAAGTTTATAAGCAGAAGAGCTTCACGTAAGCTAGTAAAGCGCCTATTTTATTAATTTAAAAATAGACCTTATATAGCTAAGAGAGGGCACTAAGCGTTACTATAATAAAAACTTATAATTATTTTATACTATTAAATAGTATAGCAAGTAGTATAATGCTTAATATTTATCTAATAAAAGCTTTATAATACTTTAATAAGTTGCTTAAAAATTACTAACTAAATTATAGCGTTAATTTCGTGCGCATGTAGCTATTGTAAAAAAGTATCCTAACTACAGGCGACTTAGTCTATCCATAGTACTAAGGCGATCCCTTAGAGAGGGAAGAGAAGGGCTGCGGTAAGGGAAGTAAATAGGCAAAAGGCCCGGATAGCGCCGGTCTAGAGCGGACTAGGGCTATTAAGGGCCCTTAACCTACGACTCGTGATAAAGACTCTTTTCTTTAAGGGTCTCGACCGCGAGAATAAGCACGTAATAACTAGCCTAATTAGATCTTACGTATTACGTAAGCTAATAACGTAAGCTAAATCTTAAGCTTACACTAAGGCCTAAAACCCTTGTTCTTACTCTCTACTCGGCGGCTTACCTTATCCCGGAGGCTCCCTAACCCGTAAGTACGACCTGGCCAATCTATGGCAGTCTAGGGTGCCTAACCCTAGATGCCCCCTATTTTAGTACCTAGCCGCTCCAAATTTGGGGGTCGTAAAGGTAGACTAACCTAGTGTAGGCCTACTAAGTTATTCCTGTACTTATTACTTCTCTACCGCCCTCTTTAGCAACCTTCGGACTTTGTCTAGATATACCCACGCTATTTAGCACTATAAGTACCGCGAACACTATCCTTAAGGCCCTAGTTAATAAGGCGCGTGCGAGCGCGATTAGTACTATTAACCTATACTATACCTACCTTCCTATTATCCTAGATAGCCTTAAGTAGTCTAATTATAAGAAGATAAAACTCTACTAGTTTTAGGTTAAGGAGATGCGTCGTGTCTAGTTTAGGGTAGTATATATTAATCTCGGCCTAATAGATTTAAAGGACTATAATTCGATCTGCCGCTGCGATGCCTGCTATAATAGTAGTAGAAATTATTAGTAGGTAAGTCGGCGCTTTAAGGGTTATGTAGGGGTTTTAAGGCTAATTAGTAGTAGATACCCGAAGACAACTTAGAGAACGTGTTAAGTACCCTAATTACCCTTATACTACGCTCGAGCTAAATTAATACGTATATATATAATAAGATCGACCTCTCTAGATTAAATAAGGTATTAGTGAAGGCCACCGCGCAGGTACTAGAGACAGAATAGAGTAATATTATTATATAAGTATTATTTAGTATAATTAAGGGTTATCTAGACTAAGTCGCATAGGGCCACCAGATCTAAATTCTGCGGAAACCCGTTAACCCCCTACTACTCGGGTTATGACACCTGGCCTCCTAAGGAGATTATTCCGGTGGTAGGCCTCTTTATTAAGGAGAAGCGGAAGAGGAAAGCTTTTACTATAGAGGGGGGTAGTTTAACCTCCTTAGTTACTACTAGTGCTCTTACCCCTAGGCGTAAGAAGGTTGCTCCTAAGTTAGTAAGGGTCCTTAACCCTAATCCTAGGTTATTAATACTAATTTAGAGTAGTTAGCGTTTAAGGCTAGTATCCTAGCCACGCTGGACTTCCTCGCGGAGGAAGTAAAGAAGAAGATTAAGAGTAAGGGTAGTTAAGAGACTTTCTAGCAAGCCTACGAGTCTAAGCGCCTAACTAATTAAGAGGGTTATCTAGTACAATCTAGGGATTCCTGCCCCTATTAACGGTGTCTAGATTTTATTCACGTTCTATACCCTTAGGCAGTTTTAATTAGGTTTCGGTTAGTTATAATCGCGTTAGGTACAGTCCGAATAGGCTTGTGAGCCTCTGTTAGGCCCCGAGAGGCGTAAATGGGCCTAGATAGCTCGTTTTAGTCTTTAGTCTATTTAAGAATCCTCTACCCTGTTTAGTCTAGTATTTCGTAGCCTATAAAGTGTACTCTCTAGGGTAATCTATTACTAATTACTATCGAGTGCTGTCTTCCTCCTTCTCTAGAGGGGCGACCCCGCCTCTTGGGCTCTTATCTAGGGCGACCTTTAGTTTCCTTGTCTAAGCCCTTTAGGAACTGCTTTATCGCCCCTTTAGAGATTTTCTCTATAGATAACTACTAGTTCTTATCGCTATTATATCCTTTCCACTTAACTTCATATAGCTATTCTCCGTCCTAGAGTACCCTAGATCTAATTCCTTTAATTAGGTATATATCTTCCCTTGCTTGTGGTATAATAACCTTAGGCGGGCTTTACTCTTATTATAGCAGTTCTTCTAGGGCTGCCTAGTTTAGGAGAGATATATAGAATACTAGGTGAATATTAAAGTCCTTTAGCAGCTCTAGCTTATATACCTATTAACTAATTCGCCGTTTTACCCTATAAGGACCCTAGGACTTATAGTTAAGTTTCTTCTTAGGCCTAGTTAACTATATATTGCGAGCGTCGAGGTATACCATGTCCCCTACTATAAAGGTTTAGGCCTTATGCTTCCTATTGTACTACGTCGCCTAGTACGCCTGTGCCCTAAGGATCGCTTAGGTTATCTAGGCCCTAGTCTAGGCTAGAACTGCCGCTTTAGCCCTTACCGTAGGTACCGACCCGCGTAGCTATACTTCTCGGGGTAGGTTTATTATTAGTAGATTTAGGCTATATACTATAATAAATAGCGATACTCCTGTAGAGCTATAGATGCTATTATTATACGAATATTCTACTTTAGATAGAAGGTCCGCCTAATTAGATTATTCGTAGTTATAGAACACTCGAAGGTACTATTTAAGCGTTTAGTTCTATTATTCTGTCTGTCTATCTGTCTACGGGTGGAAGGTAGTAAAGAGGAGTTACTTAGTTCTTAAACATTAAGTAAAGGTTCTCTAATAAGCTAATACAAATAGGCTACCTCTATCCGTAACTATTAACTTTAGAGGGTCGTGTAGGCGCAGAACCTTTCTCCTAAAGACCTTAGCTAGCTCTACTGCCTTTAGGTCCTTTTACGTAGGGATGTAGTGTACCATCTTAGAAAACTAGTTAATAATTACTAGGATGCTATTATAACAATAGGCTCTAGATTTACTCTTAGGTAGATCTATTACTATGTTTATAATAATGTCCTTCTAGATACCCCTTAAGACTAATAGACTATTAAGTTGGCCGTGCGTTGCGTATTAGACAGGTTTCGCCCTAGAGTATGCTTAACAGGTCTAGACGTAGTTCTTTACGTATTATTAGATACTAGGCCACTAGAACTCTCGCAGCACTAGCTCTAAGGTCCTAGTAAAGCTAAAATAGCCCGTAAGGGGGTTATCGTGGTATTATTAAAGGACGTGTATCCTTACTAGAGGTGGCACGTATAGCCTATTCTCGTACTATAATAGGTTGGCCAGTCTAATTATCTAGCGCTTTAGCCATTCCGGCTTTGCCATCTCTGGCCCTTAGAGGTACTAGAGGATTCGTTCTATAGTTTCGTCCCCCTGGCTATTTCTCTTTAATAGCTCTACTATAGGGTAAGCGCTTGCTAAATTGTTTACTACTGCCTCCTTAGTTACTAACGTTCTAGGTCTAGCGACCCTTATTACTACTACTAGTCTAGGGCTTCCTGCCTGCTTTGGTGGCTATAGGCTACCTGCCATACCTATTTCGTCCAAAGCGTTACCTTTTAGCTATAACTTATACTATAGGGCCTTAAGGAGTTTTTGCTAGGAACTGCCTATCCCGCCTAAGCTTATTTCCTCCTCTAACTCGTAGTCGGGTCTCCGCGATAGTCTATTAGCAGGATTTGTCCTTCCTAGATAGTATTTAATTTTAAAATTAAATGTTGCAAGCTATTTAGCCCACCTTGCCTATTATTTAGTTAGGACTTTTATAGACATAAACCCTTGCAGGTTGGCATGGTTAGTTAAAAGCTTAACCTTCTTATTAACACCCTCTAGGTAGTATCGCTAATACTTAAAAGCTTTAATAATTACTAGTAACTCGCTATTATGCGTGTTATAGTTTCGTTCTACCTGGTTTATCTTGCGCGAATAAAAAGTAACTAGGTGCTATTATAGCTTCTTATATTTATCTAGTTACGATTGGCTTAAGATACCTAAGATCGCGAAACCTAAAGCGTTGGTTTCCACTCTTAAGGGTCTTTTAGGGTTAAAGTGGGCTAGTAAGGGCCCTCGCATGAAGCTCTCTTTTAGCTAGTAGAAGAAGGCCTTAGCCTGCTTTAGTAGGCTTATTATAACTAATTCCTTAAGTCTCTATTACTGTCTGCCCTTAGTGGCTCCCTTTAGCCTTCTTGTTAGGGCGTAAAGGGGTGCCGCCACTTAAGAGAATCCTTTTATAAACCTTTAATAGTAGTTAGTAAAGCTAAAGAAGATCCTAACTGCTTAGACTAAGTTTAGTTTAGGCTAATTTTTTATAGAGGCGACGCGGTCCTCCTCTATCTCTACGCTGTCTAGGGATACTATAAAGCCTAGGTATCCTACCTTACGTGTGTGGAATTCGCATTTAGATAGTTTGGCGTATAGCTGGCGTTTAATAAGGCGTTCTAGCACTATCTAAACGTGCTAGATGTGTTCCTCCTTCGTCTTAGAGTAGATAAGGATATTGTCAAGGTACACAATATAGTAGATATTAAGAAGGTCTAATAGTGTGTTATTAATATGGCTTTAGAAGGTCGCAGGCGCGTTTATTAAGCTAAAAGGCATTACTATGTATTTATACTATTTATACCTTATTTAAAAGGCCGTCTTCCATTCATCTCCTGCCCTAATTTGGACGCGGTGGTAGGCGTCCCTTAGGTCTAGTTTAGTGTAGATCTGGGCATCCCCTAGTTGGTTAAGGGATTTCTATATTAAGGGAAGTAAGTATTAGTTCTTTATTATAACTGCATTTAGTCCCCTATAGTCGACGTAGAGGCAGAGGCCTCTATTCTTTTTCTTTATAAAAAGGATTAGTGCCCTAGCGCTTAATTGCGATAGTTAAATAAAGCCCTATTTAAGGTTCTTCTAGATATAGTCGCGCAGAACTACTAACTCTAACTTTAATAAACTATAGAGTGGTCTAAAAGGCACTTCCTTACCTTCCTCGATATTAATTTTTATCTTATAGGGGCCATGGTTAATAAGGGTACTTGCGGCTTCTTTAAAGAAGGCTTCTTCTTACTATCCCTAGTATTCTTTAGGTAGCGTCCTAGGTGGGCCTTCTAATGTGTCCTTCAGGGTGGCATATATAATAAAATAATTATTTACTATATCTTTAGCCGTGCCAGCGAACTCTTTTACTAATTTAGTAGAGATTTTAGTCCATTTGCGCTTCCCATGGGCGAAGCGGATAGTCTTATTATAGAAGTTTACGATAGGGTTTTATTCTACTAGCCAGGGCATTCCTAGGACCATGTCGAATCCACTAATATTACTAACTATAAACAGGCAACTACCGCTCTCGGTTTTACCACGACTATCTATAATAGTGTAGGGGAGCTTCGCCTGGCCTAAAACGCCTAAGTCTTGTTTATTTCGCGCCACGTAGCGTTTGCCTTTTATTATTATTACTATAACCCCTAACTACTTTATTAGATTACTACTAACGAAATTCGCTTTGGTTCCGTAGTCTACTAGGGCTTTAATCTATTATTAGTTATCCTCGTGCTATACTTTACCGTCTAGCGCGATTAGTAAGCTATCGCTCCTATCCTTAGGGGTTCTTATAGTTACGACTAGTTGTTATTAACCCTTATTATAGTTAACCTTATCTATAGACTATTAGGCCTCCTAGTCTACAGCTTGTCTTTCCCCGCCTCGGCCTTGTACTTTAAACAGGACGCCTTATAATGGCCTAGTTTATAATAGTAAAAGTATTAGTCCTTATTCTTATCCTCTATTACCTAAGCCTTCTTCTTATTGTCCTTATCGCGATAGTCGCTATCGTGGCGTCTCTAGTATAGTCTTGTGTTATTTAACCTAAATTACTTTCGATCGCGCCTTTTGTTAGCTAGCTTGTTAAGGAAGTTATTATTAATATTATATGTGTGTTATTTTTTTAACTTATAAGGTTTTAACGCTTGCTAATATATATTTACCTTTACTTTTAAGTAAGAGAGGCTCTTTTATTTACGTGGCTACTATTTAAGGCGTTCTTAGATTTTCTTGTCTAGTGCCGTGTAGAAGTTATTAATATAGTCTTTATTATTATTATCTAAGGTCTTCTCTAGGTCGCATTCCTCCTATTAGTCCTTAAGGTAGTTAAGGAGTTCTGTAGGGGTCTTCTTGCCTTATTTAGCTGCCTTAATCCTTTAGCGAGCGGCACTCTTTCGCTCCTAGGCTAATTTTAGGGAGTCTACTATAGTCTGCTATAAAAGGTCCTAGGTAACTTTCCTGTGTCGCTTCTGCTCTAGGATCTTAGCGACTGTTTAGTTCTAGTAGTTACGTTATGTATCTCCTAAGTATCTTACTGCGAACCTAACCTACGCTTTATTAGTTTTAAGGGTAAGTAAGAAGTTAATATAGTCCTTATAGGCCCTCTTCTATAAGTTTAGTTCCTTGCGACCCCTACTCTTAAATTAAGGGGGTTCTAGCGGCTTTAGTAGCTATGCGTCTAGGGTAGTAGCTACTATTTAGATTTAACGTTCTTTGTCGCGGCTAGTGTGGGCCTGGCCTTATCTATCCTTTTTTCGCGGGCGTCGGATGCTTCTAGAGGCCTTAGATTAGTCTTAACTAGTATTATTAAAGCTTAAGGACGCGTCCTCTATTAAGCTATTACTTAATAGGTTGTTACTTATGTCTTTAGCCTTGTTTAGGTTACCGTGACCCTCCTCGGGCTTTAGGGAGTTATTAGAGATGCTGGTAGTTATTATCTCGTTCTTAACTAAGGTCTTGTCTTTAGATTAGTGACGCTCTGCTATTAGGGAGGCCTCTAGTTCCTAAATACGTTATTAGAGCTATAGCACGCCTAGGCGTTCTTAGAAAGTAACTTCCTTTAATTATTAGTTATTATTACTACCTATAACGGCAGGGGGGTCTTCCTCTAGGTCTATAGGTGTTGTTAGGTCTTCTATAGGCGTTATAACTATTAGAGGCTCTTGTTTAGAGGGTCCTACGAGTGGTAACCTGCTTTAAGGGTCTCTTGCTATCTTTAAGGTCTGGCGGGTAACTCTTCGTGTCGATTCTATCGTACAGGTGAATTAGATATGAGGGGGTAAGGGATCGTATTGTAAAAAAAGCGCCCTTACTACGGGCGACTCAGTCTATCCACAGTACTAAGGCGATCCCTTAGAGAGGGAAGAGAAGGGCTGCGGCGAGGGAAGTAGATAGGCGGAAGGCCCGAATAGCGCCGGTCTAGAGCGGACTAGGGCCGTCGAGGGCCCTCGACCTACGACTCGTGACAGCTATCGTATAACTTAATAGTAAATAAGGCTATTCTAAGCTACTAGTGTCTTTAATAACCTAAGGACTGTTGTTAAACCGCGTATAAAATATATAAAGAAGCAGAATAGTTTAATAAAAAAAAAGCTAGCTACTTATTTATTATTTATATAAGAGCTATTAGGCTTAAAATAAACTTACTAAAGAAGCTATTAAATAAATACGTTATAATAGCTATCTATCTATTTAATTATATACCTACTAAATTGCTTAACTAGTAAACGCCCTATTAAATTATTAGAAGTATAAAGCTATTAGTAGCTTAGTTTAGTATTATAGGAGCACGTACGTACGTCCTTAATTAGTAAATAAAGCGTAAAGAAAAGCTATAATCTCGTGTTTTAATAAGATACCTAGTTAGATACGATTTAATAAATATCTATCACATTTGGATACTAACACTGGGTAGAGTTATTGGGACTAGAGACGTGATCCTTATGCTTTTAAAACTATACACTACTAACGAGGTATATGCTAAGAAGGAGGCGCTACGTAGAGTAGTAATAGTACTAGATATTAAAAAGTTAAATAAGTCTAAGAATCTAGAAATTAATTAGCTATCTCTTATAACTTAAAATAATATATAAAGAAATATATTAATAATAAAAAATAAAAATAGCGATAAAGCGCAGCGTCTAAGCAAGCTATTATACTAGTAGTAAATAATTAAAATAGTTAAAGTTAGTTTAAGAAACTAGCGGGGACTTTTAATACAAAAAAATACGCTAAAACCTAGTACTATATTAAGTAATAATTAAATATTAGTTAGAAATTAGTAGTTTAATTAAATAGTAAATAACGAGGAGCTCCCTCGCGATTAGTAACTACTAATAAAAAGAAATAAAGTGCTAAATTAACGTTTAAATAATGCGTACAGACTAGATAAGATTAGTAATAATATTAACGCTAGCTATATTATATCTAGTAGCAGGCGCAGAAATAGCAGGACACCTAGAAACTACTTCGCTATATTCGCTGTGGCTATTAACCTATTCGCGCTAGAGAAGCTACTTAGTAAGCTTCCCAGAACTAGATTACATCGCGATTAACTGCCGCCTCCACCAAAGCGATGGAAGAACCTAGAGATGCACCTATTTAGCGTAGAATTTCGTATAGCTACTAGCGCAGAGCTTAATAGCTATAAAGTAAGGGGTGTTTTAGTAAGACTATAGTTACTTAGGCGACTATATAAGATAAAGTGCTACTACTTATATAAGTATTTATATATAAGTTTAATTAGGATAGCTTCCTTTATAAGTTTAAGGCACGACTAGTAGTTAGAGGAATCTATAGGAAGACTAGGGAGACACCTACGTAGTAACACTAGTAGTACGCGTATTCTACTTCCTAATTACTCTATTAGTTGCCTTTAGGCTATATACTTATTAGTATAACGTTCTAAATGCCTTCCTAAATACTTACCTTAATTGTCTAATCTATATACGCACGCCTAATAGATTTAAAAATTAACTTAGTAAGTTACTAGAGCTTAAGCGCGTACTTTATAGCTTATATAATACTTTACTTTTTTAGTATAAGTACCTAAAGAGCACTCTAGTTAAGGAAGCTCCTTGCTTATTTACTAGTAAAACCCTAATTTTTTTTTTATTAATAATATTATAGTTCTTATATACTTAAATAATTTAATATATTATAGTTAGTTTAAACGAAGCCTACGAGCTAGATATAAGCTATACTATTTAAAAAAAAACTAAAATAGTCCTTTAGTATATAAATTATAAGGGATTAGTTAAAAAGAAAAATTTAGCTAATTTAAGATTTCTTTATTAATAAGATTATAACGAAGTTTAACTTTATATAGACTAAGGTCTATCCTATTATGCCGCTAGTTAAGAATTATCTAGCTCTAAATACTAAGGAACTAAATTCTTAATATACCTATATATATTAGTAACTAGTAGGCCTACTAGCCTATATTTTAATATTTACATAGCCTGACGTTGCTCGCGCGTACTTAGTACTAGCATGACACTTATAGAATTTAGGATAGAAATATTTAAACGCTACTAAATATATATAGCGATATTTAGTTAGCATAAATTATCTTGCGATTAGAGCCTTATGGCTAGGTATAGAGAATACGACATATCTCTATAAGTCGCCTAAGGATAATCCTAGAGCTAGAATAGAGCCACTATTCTATAGAGCATCTAATATAGCATATACTAATAATCCTAATATGCGTTAAAGCTTATAATGCTACTTATTTAAGCTATATAGACTACTAATTAACTAAAAATTAATCTTATAACGCTTAGTTATAAAATTAACTACTAAGGCTAAGTTACTCGCTCTATTAATTATTAGTAGTAAGATAAAATAGTAAAATAAGGTATTTAATTATATACGCTTTTAGCTAAAGATCCTGCCTACTCTATACTATAATAATTAATAGACTATAGGGATTATCAACAAGGCTAAGGATAGGCCTTACATAAAGCTAAAGTATATAGATACTTACTAAATATAGCTATAATAAGAAGTAGAGGTTAGCAGGCTATAAATTAATTAGAAACTTATAAACTAGATACCTACTAATAGCCTTATAAAGACACTTATTTAACAGAAACACAGTAACTTTATTAAATAGCTAGGCCTTATAGATATTATAAAGTACCTAAAGGGATTATTTACTAGTAATAATATACTAGAGCCTAGTGACTTTTTTATCTAGTATTAATAAGAAGTTAGCTTTGTTGTCCACTAAAGCTGGGGGGGTGTGTTACGGTACGATTCTATTAGGTTCCATGCCTAGACTCTTGGCTGGATCTAACGTATATATATGTAGGTTATTTTTACTATAGCGAAATTAACGCAGTTCTTCCTCTTATATTAAATACCCTTTAGCTATTAAGGGAGACGTTAGTGGCTATTATACAACTTAAGAGTACTATATAGAGCATATATTACCGTCGTATATAGACGCTGTATAACAGGCTCGTATAGGTGCTATAATAGAGCAGCGGGAATGGCTCCTATAGAAGGATAATAACCTATCTTATGGCATAAAGTCCTTTAACAATGTCTCTAGAAAGCTTAAGGATGTAAATTAGATCTGTACACTACTCTATTTAGGCTAGTTACTGGATCTTAATTTACAAGAAGGCGTATAGCTTATCCTTAAATAACGCGTAAAAAGACGTCTTAACAGTCCCCTGCCGCCCAAGACTATATGGGATAGTATAAAGCAGCATCTTAAGGAGATTCTTGTATAAGAATAGGCTATGATTACGCTTACAGAAATACGTAGGTTAATTTCTAAGATGCCATCTCGGTGCAAGTAACTAGCGACTAATAGTAGTAAAGCTATTTGCTTAGAATACTAGTAAATTACTAAAAAAAATTAACGTGTTTCACCACCGAGCGGGCGGCACCACCGAGCGGGCGGTTTTTACTTAGCACGATTGTCTTATGTTACCTAGAATTAATTTCTTTACTACTACTATCTAAAAATATATACTACGTACTAGCTTCTAATTTAGAAGTTACCTCCTTAACCTGCCTATAGGTTCGCGCATTATGTCTAGTTTCTCTATATATTTTATAGTAATATTAAGTTGCTAGCGCCCTATTTTAACTACTTTTATTATAAGCTTTCTTAGACTACTGCGTAGTTAAAAATAGCCTTACAGCTACTTAATTTACTACTTTACTATACTCTAAGGTACTACTTTTCTAGAGCTACTTCCTCTTACGCGATTTCCTTTTAGTTATTATATTTAACTACTCTTTAAGCTTAGAGATATAGGTAGATTAAAGCGCGTTTTAGTATAGTATTAGTTTAGCGCCCTTAACTAGTTATAAGAACTTAATAAAGGCTGTAACTAATAATCTTCTAATAGACTTAAGTACTAGTCTTAACTAAGAGCTAAATTTATGTGTATTACTTAAGATCTTTAACTACTATAAGTTAGTAAAGGGGAAAGGTTCTAGTAAAGTATATAATTATATATTAAGTTAATTTAAGACCTTTACTATATTAAAGAAATAAGCCTTAATATTTTAAAAGCTTTTTAGTAGTTCTCTTCCTAAAATACGTTAAAAAACATAAGTTTAAATACTAGTAAGAAATTATTAATACGGTAATACGCTGTTGAATCAAGACTTCGTTGCAACGATGTGGTGTGGATAGTAGTAATTAATTATTTGTAGTAGTGTGAGGCACTTTGTGGCAGGCAATTCGGATTAGGGTAAACGTGTATATTAGACAAATCCTTGCCGGATGTCAAAGGGTCTATAGAGGAATATATAGACTACACCACGTGACTGAGCCGGGGCAGCTCCGGTAGAGGCCCGAGAGAAATCCGGAGGATCTCCGAGGGTCGCCTTTTGTGGGGGTTAAGAATGTCCCTGACAAGTAGGCTATTGCGAGAAGTATTTATTGAGCGTGGTTTATTCCTTACTAGCCTAATTAGGACTAGCGCAACAAACCACAGGCAAGCTATATAGCTATATAAGCTATAGGAGCGTTGCGCAGGTTCAATACTAACACTAGCTATCTTTTCTTTTATACTATATATACCTAGTTTAGCCTAGAACCCTTAAATTTATAATAAAAACACGATCTATAATAGTTACTAGTTTCTTAACTAGGCTAGCGCTAGTGCGCGCCCTCTTAGTACCTATCCTACTACTATTATAAACTTACTACTTCTTACTATTGTAATTATGCTTCGTGGTGTTAATTTTAGCATGATTAACCCAGCCTTACACGCGAAGCTCGAGCTAGTTATAGTTAATAAGATACTCTATAGCTAAGTTAGAGCTAGCCTTAGTTATTAAGTTTACTAGATTGTCACGTCTATTAATCTAGTAGATGTTTATAAGCTTACTACGCTTATAAGCCTTACGTAAAGCTATAATATTAATTATAAGGCGCTTCTCCTTAGTAGTGCTAAGCTTAATAAGGTAATTATATAAGGAGCGTAAGTTAGTGCACATAATAGTAGGGGTATTAAGGAGGTTAAGTTACTACATAATTATATTAATTATACCGCTAATTATAATTATAATATTAACTCTATAGGCTATCGCGTAGATCTTAGATGCAAGGACGCTATAAGTAACACGCTTACACTTAATAGATAACTAGTAAATAATATTATTAGTAAACTTAAAGTTATAATTACTATCTTTAGTCTTATTGCTAAGCGTAATTACGAAGCCTATTTATAATAACAGGTCCTTATTATTAGTAAATAATGCGTTAATAAAGGCGTAGAGCTTTAAGTTACTTAAGTCTAGTAGGATAAAGTTAAGGCTATAAGTAATATTCTCCTTTTACTAAATAATGCGCTTATTTAATCTAGCAATTTCTTCTTTTATAGGCTCACTTACTTAGGCTGCGGCGGCGAGGTCAAAGCTTGCCTTAGGTTAATAAATTATTATAATGTAAGCACCTTAAGCGCGCTATTAAATATATAATTACTTATTATTAGCTATCTTTAGCTTCTTATCTTGCTTTTTCTAGCGTAGAGTAATAGTGCGATTATTATTATTAAGCTTAATAATATAGCTATTAAAGTCAATTTACGCGTTTGGTAAAAAAAAACTGCTTAGGCTTAGCTTTAAAATATAGCTCCTAGTCCTTAAGGTCTGTAAAAGCTTTATTAGATAGACTAAGCGTGTTATTAGTTTATATGCTAATAATGCTAAAGCACTTGCTACTAGCCTTACTAATAAATAGGCATGAATTATAAGTGGATGTTACTATGTAGAGAGTCTTAGTATAGTGTTTATTATACGTTAACTACTAATAGGCACCTGCTTTAGTAATACCGTATAGTAGCTTAATAATAACTATAACTATATTTATTAGATAACTATCCTTAAGCTAGGCTATTACGTTAGCTATAATAGTACGCTAGAGTGGATTATCTAATTACGTATAGGCCTAAGTAATGTCACGGAGCCAGAGGTGTATGCCTAGCTTTAATAGTGATAGTGCTAGAGCGATAATCACACGCTGGCTTGTACGCTAAATAGTGGGAGACTGTGTTAGGACAAGCTTCTTATTATTATTAGCGTATTTTTAGATAATAAGACGGGACTTCTCGTACGGGCGATTAGTAGTTTTACCCTTAACTTTATTAATAATGCGTGACTTAAAGATGCAGACCTTATTATAATAGTAAGGATTATACTTTTTAAAGTAAAAGACGCCTTATATAATAAGGGCGTTAATCTCTACCTTTATAGATACTTTAAATAGTTACCTTAGTATTATAATCTTGCTAACTACTTATAGCTTCTTAGCTAGGACAAGATTATCACGCTTACGTTAATTAAGGTTAATAGTAGTAGTTATAACTTTATTAGGTTTAGGCTTATTTTTTAAGCCTTTTAGCCTATCGCGCTTACGCTTAGGCGCGGGCTCCTCCTTTATAATAGAAGTAAAATTATTATTAGAGCTACTATTATCTTTATTCTCTATAAGAGGGATAATAATAGTTATATTGTCTGCATAATACGGGCGCACTGCGGTAATACAGAAGGTAACTTATTTATTATTAATTTTAATAACTATAGATTACTTATTAACGTAAAGGGCAATTATCTAATATAGGCTAGACTATTTATCGTTCTCTCGCTAGACCTTAACGCTACTTAGAATAGGTAATAGTAAAATATTAGTTACGTTAGGACTATTACGAGTTATAAGAGCCTTATTAACTTAGCGCTTTACCTTAATCTTACGCACTTTAGCTATTGCTTTACGCACTATAGCGCCGCAGGCGGTAATAGATAGCGATAGTAATAATTTCTTTAATAGGCGAGGATATGCTCCAAAGACAAGAAAAGTTAAGATAAGTCTATTAAGACCTACGGTGTTATTAATAGCCTTAATAGCTATCTATAAGATATATTTAAGAGTAGTTATGCATCTAACGTCTGCAGAGATTACCTTATAAGCACAGTAAATAGGAGTATAATAGCGCTTAATCTTGCTAATTAAATAATATGCCTCTACTAGGACTTCCTTAATCTTAATTATAAGTAACGTAGCGTTATTAATAAACTTATTAGTAATAAAGTTCTTGCCAGCATTTGTCTTAGTAACGTTAGGAAAACTAACGTATATATTAATCTATATAGCGCGAAGGAGATCCTAAGTAGTATTTGCCTAGATATTTAGTATAAATTAAGTAGCTTAAAAAGCTATAGCTTTATTAACTGCGTAGAGTACTAGTTTCTAATTAATATACATCATATTAATAATAACGCATAAGTTAAAGTCCATATTATCGCGAATAGTAAAGCGGAAACGGCCAGGTGCTTTACTATAGATTTAACACTAATAATAGTACTTATTAATGCAATTAATAATGTCCTTATTAACGTCTTTATAGCCTGCTTTACCAAGGATCTTGTGTAGGTATCTAGTAGTAAGATAGCTAAAGCGTTAGTAAAGCTAGCGTAGCTTAGTCTTAGTTAAGTAGTAGAAAACGGTCTCTTGTTTATTAAGCAAGAGCCATGGATATCCCTATTTATAAATAATTAGGAATTATTTGCTACCTTAAACGAGCACGTTATTGACATTGTTAAAAAAGATACTATAATAATCTATATTATTTAAGTAGAGTAGAAATAGTATATTAGTTAGCATTACTATAAAGGTAATTGTACTACACGGCATGCTAACATTAACGTCGCTAAGGGAGAAACACTCTAAATTATTTTTAAATTAGATTTAATAACGTTCTGTAGTAGACTTATTAATAACTATAAATAGTTAAATAAGCTATAGCGCCTTTACTTATGTCTTATTAGTAGTTAAGACACTGGCTGCACTAGTGCTAGGCATAATACTTTAAAAGATATCTACGCCGTAGCGTGAATTAAATAAAAAGAGTTAAGTATCTGTATTTACTTTACTAAAAATATAAGGATTATTACCTATAATTATATAAAGTGTAGTAGCGTTATTAAGGCTAGAAATAATAGCGTCGCTATTAACCTTATTGTAAGATATAGTTAAGTAGACTTAGTTAGCAAAATACGCTTTAATATTATTATTACTAGCATTATTGTTGTTACCGGCGCTGTCTTTAAGCTCTATACCTTTATAGCTAGCGAGAAACACTTTATAGCTTAAGGTATTAAGATTATCTTAAGCGTATTAGTTATAGCGTTAGTAATACTCTATACGCTCCTTCTTTAAGTGTTAAGTTAATTAGCACTTAGGCTACTTATAGATAAAGTATGTCTTATTACGGCGATTACCCAAGTAGTTTAACTAATAATTATTATTATTAAATTAATTGCCGCGCGATCCGCCTTAACCTTAATAATAATAGCTATAGTAATTATTATCTAATAATTCTATAGCTTGTTAATTATTATAGATATAGCGGTAATTAGTGTAATACTACTTATCTGCATCTTGCGATAGAAACTAGCTATTAGGATAATAGCTTAACTACATGCTAACTACGTTGCGGAGATCTATAGCAACACCTTTAAATATAATTACTAGCTTTAAGCAAGCTATAGTAGTTGCTTTAATACTATAACATGCGCTAAGGAGCTATTACGTAAGTAAATGCTAATTATAGCTTTTACCCTAGTTTTATAATAGTACCTAATAGAGCATGTTTATCTTGCTAATAACTATTTTAAAACACTCTATAAGGCCTTTGTTAGGGTTAGCAGTTATAACGCTCTTAAGCGTAGTGCTATGCCACTCTTAGAAATATATCTAGTAAGCTTATGTAGTGTTAAAGTACGTGCGTAGCTTGTTAAGCATTACGTTATAAGTAAGCGTAAGCGCCTAGGGAGTAATGTAATTATAGTAATACTGAAGCGCTTAGCTAATAAGCATAATAGAAAGTACTATTTTATACTACTTATCCTTATTAATCTTAATCTTAGTGTAGAGGTCGTTAAACACCTTAATCTTTATCTTAAGGATATTATATTTATTACCTAAATACTTTTACTCTAGCGTGTACAACTTAGCGAGGTTAGTAAGTAAATAAGAGTTATTTTATATAGGCGTAAACCTAGGTTATAATAATAATAATAATTCTCTACCTAGCGGAGCTCGCTACTATCGCTATTATTCTTTATTATCTATAATTTAGTAGCACTTAAAGCCTTCGCAGAGCCTTATAAGCTTAAGATACTTAGTAGGCTATTTTAAGATAGTGGTTAATATAAGGAGTTCTGCAAATTAGTTAGGGAGATTATTACTATAATTCTATTTAATATAAATATCTTACTAGCGGAGGAGCTCTTTAAGTGCTTTTTAAATACGCTTATTAATGCTATTAAAGAGATCGCGGGAAAGTTCCTAAAATACTCCTTAAACTTAAGTAGTAGAAATAGATTAAATATGTTATTCTCTTTTACTTATATTATTTAGTTAATAATTGTAGTGTTAAGTTTATCTACATTAATAATAGCGTTAGTAATATTAAAATCTTAATTAGCGTACTAGTCCTTATAAATTGTTAGGATCTAAACATGTATGGAACGCGGAGGACCAACGGGCCTTAGTGGAAGTGACACTCGGCGGGGTCGCGTAACCAAGGTCACGTGATATACCATCTAGCTAAGACATACCATCCTGCCAAGATTGTGAAAGGTACACTATCCACGGACGACGCGACCATCTATTAGAATCTAGGGATGGTAGAAAGAGAGATAGACAGTAAGGTTTACCCCTTTAATATATAAACCTACACGAATACCCTTAAGGCATTCGTGTTTAACCTGTTTATCAATCTATCGTTTAGATCTAAATAAGCAATCTTGTTAATTTAATTATGCTGTACACACCTTTAATACTAACGCCTTTAGTGACAGGCGCAAGCTATCACTATAATCCTCTCCTGTCCTACTAGTACTCCTGCCCGAGAACCAACCTTAGCCCCTTAGAGAATAGCTACCTCTTTGGGAGTTTAACATAAATTATCTTGTCTAGGTACCACGAGCGGTCCTTTATTCAGGTGTACTTTATAATAGTGTTTTAGATATAGGCTTATAATTAGTGTAATTAATAAAAGTTAGCGTAGTTAACGCAAATCTCCTTCTAAACTAAGCCTTAGTAGGGATAATCTAGGCGGAGAGATCCTTTAAATACGAGGCGCCACTAATCCTTATACAGGATAGCGGTGAGCTTGTCGTACCTATACTTCGCACTAGCGATGCTGTATCCTGGGCCTTGGTAGGGGAGGAGGCATGCGCTAACCGCTTTTATTACTAGAATACTTAGCTTAAAACGTGCGCTAAGATTCCCTGTACATAGTATATCTTACTAATCTATAGTGTAGCAACTACTAATTAGTATTAATATAGTAATAGGCTGTTAAATTAAGACTTCGTTATAATAATATAGTATAGATAGTAGTAATTAATTATTTATAGTAGGCTATTGCAAGAAGTATTTATCGAGCGTAGTTTATTCCCTGTTAGCCCGATTAGGACTAGCGCAACAAACCACAGGCAAGTTACATGGCTATAAAAGCCATAGGAGCGTTGCGCAGGTTCGATACTAATAGAAATTTTTTTTATTAATATAATAGACGCGTTAGTGTGCTAAGTCTTAAATATATTAAAAGTACTTTAACTTTAATAGTAAAAAATAAACTATATTTAAAAGCTAGAGAATATATAATAAGTAAGTAGGTATATAAAGCGTAAGGATTTTATATTTTAGGTAATAGTTTTTAAAATTCTAAAATTAATAACGTGGTTTACTACCAAGCGGGCCAACCCCACCGAGCGGGCCACTTTTTAAAAGTTAGTCTATTGCGAAGCGCCTCCTACAACACCACTATAATTTACTATAATTCGCAGAATATAGAAATACTATTTAGACTTATCGCTATTAGATGTATCTATAATTTCTACTACGCAGGTGCGAGCGTTGTGGCTAGTTTTACTATAACGTTTGTAGTGCCTCTGCCCACGCACCCTCTTTATAGACTCTTTACCCTCCTTTTGCCCACTACTATTCTTTTTAGCTATTAAATTAACTACCTCTTCTACTGTAAGTGTCTTAGCTGCCTAAATATACTTCCTCTTTTAACTTTTTACCTTTATTACTATCTTTACTACCTTACGAAGCCCTGCTATTTCCTATTATATTAATACTATTTTGTGCCCTATTAATGCAACACCTTTATTAAGCTACTTAACAGCTCTAAGAAGCGGAGAAACTAGTAAATCTTTATACTTCTATACACGCTTACGAACTAGCGTTAACTAAGCCTCTATCTCGCGGAGGTTACTTAGTGTTTTTAATTCCTATAGGGTATCCTTTGCGTTAGGTGGAGTTGGCGTACGAAGAACTATATTAAGTCTTAATAACACTGCCTCTAGGTCGTGTAGAACTAATCTAGCGCCTCTAAAGCCTGCGCAGATGTTCGCCTTTATTATTATCTTTTTAAAAGCTACTTTAAAGGCTAGTAGAAAGGCCTTTTTTTTAATCTACTTAGTGCCGTACTGTGCCAAGCTACTAATCTCATTACTATACGCCCGCTTTAAAGGCAAAAAACAACCTACATTAAGTAGCTATAAGAGGTGTGATAAGTGTAAAGGCATATAAAGAATAATAATCTTCTATTCCTTATAGTATTTATGGAATTCGTGTGAGCAGTGGCTCTCGTGGTTATTTATAATTAGTAGCTAGTGTGCACCTAAACTACGCGCCTTAGTGTAGGTATTAAAGTGCCTTAGCTAGGTAAGGCTAAGCTTATTTAACGTCTAGCTATTAAGACTAACTTTAATAACCTAGTCTTAGGGTAGATTATAGAACCAGGACGTGATTAGAACCTTGCTAAGGAAGATAAGAAAGGGTAGTAGAGCCTAGCCTTTAGCGCTAACACCCTAAATATTAGTAACCTACCTATAATTACTAGGTTAAATTTTCTTTAGGTTGCTTCGCTTCTTAGAGCCTGTAAAGACTATCTAACCCTGTATTACCCTTATTATAAAGCCTGTCTCGTCGAAGTTGTACGTGTCGTTATTAGCGATACCGTACTTAGCCTTAGTATTAGTAACTAGCTCGAACTAGGGCGTTATAATACGTAGATTTTCGTTTAGGGCTTACTAACGATTATATAGATAGCTCCTTTAAAGCTTGATTTCTAGCGTACGCATCTTAAGCCTATCTATCTAGTACTTACTAATAGGCTATCCACCGCGCTTAGCAAGTAGATTATTAGCTATATCTTAGACTATATTCCTTGTTACACCTATTCCTCGCTATTTAAGCTTAAGTATACGTTAGACTAGAGCCTCTTTCTTTAGCTTAGTTAGCTTCTTTGAGTTAGGCTCGCGATCGCGTTAAGAGAGGGCTCTTTAGCGTTGTTATTATACTGTTATTTAAGGCACGCTAAAGGCTATAATAACGCGTCTTTTACTTTTATTATAATTTTTAATTATAGCTTAGATAGTAAGCTATAGTGCGCTTTTAGTATAAGGTTGTTGCGCGTTATGTTGTGATGGCATTGTAGTATAAGCTAGAGGTGGGCTGCATTTAGCAAAGTTGGCCCGCTCGGTAGGGTTGGCCCGCTCGGTGGTGAACCACGTTAGCTCTTATAACTATTTAAAATAAGTAATTAATATACTTTTACTTAACGCGTTTTTATATGCGCGTTAAAGTGCTTTAACTATATAACTTTAAGCTTATTATTTATCTATCTATTCCTAAAGACTAAGAGCTTCTAATTACGAGGGATATTAGCCTCCTTATACTACACTAAGATATAGATACGTTTTTTATAAATAATAAAGGGTAGAATCGCGTACCCTATAGCGTAAATACTTTAAATAATAATTGCTTACTTTTAATTACTTAGCTAAATAAGATTAGGCCTTATACGCTTCTCTAAGCCTATAATAACTTTTATAGAGCTAATAACGCCTATTTAGAAGCTAGTCTCGTCGAAGTTATATATATTATTATTATAAATACTATACTTAGCTATTATCTCCTCTATAAGCTTAAACTATACGCCTATAATTTTAGGATCTTTTTACTTAATTCTTTAGATATCTATTAGGATCTGAACATGTATGGGACGCGGAGGACCAACGGGCCCTCAGCGGGGGTGACACTTGGTGGGGTTGCGCAACCGAGGTCACGTGATGTACTATCCAGCCAAGGCTATACCAGCCATGGATGGCAGTACCAGCCATGGATGGCAGTACCAGCCATGGATGGCAGTACTAGCCATGGATGGCAGTACCAGCCATGGATGGCAACACTAGCCATAGATGGTAACAAAACAATGGATGGTACAGAAATCCTCTTGTATATAAACTAACACGAATACCCTTATGGCATTCGTATTTAATCTTGTTTATCAATCTATCGTTTGGATCTGAGTAAGCAACCTTGTTAATTTGATTGTACTATACACACCTTTAATACTAACGCCCCAGTAATAAGCGTAAGCTATCACTATAACCTCTCTCGTCCTACTAAGTATTCCTGCCCGAGAACCAACCTTACCCCTATAGGGATTAGCTATCCTTCTAGGACTTAACATTTTGAACACCCTTAACATGAATACTAACAGGACCCCTAACTCTTCCATGGCTTTAGACAACCATGTTACCCCTATGGGGGATGGCAAGAACAAGGCGCATAAACCCGACTTGTATAATAGCAATCGTACCCTCCTCGATACCTGGCTTTTACAGCTAGACCTCTACTTCTTCGACCAGAACCAAGACCTTAAAGACAAGAAGAAAGTCATCTTCGCAGCGACTTATATACGAGAAAGCGCTGAAGAATAGATCTATCCCTACTTAGTTAAGTACCTGGACATGGATTACAACAACGAGGATGAAGACTACATTAACCGCAACGAAGATGCTATCGACATTATTAAGGACTACGCCAACTTTAAGAAATGCCTCTAACAAATATTTAGAATTGCCAATAAAACCGCTATCGCTGAGCAAGCGATCTAGACAATTCGACAGTAATAATCTACAGCCGAGTATGCAGCCAAATTCCGCAAGTACGCCGTGCAACTCGACTAGGAGGATGAATCTCTTAAGACAATGTATAAATAAGGCCTTAAACGCAATGTGCGCGAAGAACTCCTACGCAGTAGTATAAAAATAGAGACCTTAGAAGAACTATACAAAGAGACTATCCGCATTAATGGGGAATAGTTTGCATTGCAGGAAGAGCTACGCAAGAACCTAAGGAACGTTAGCTTCGGACGATAGGCACCTATAGTCTACAAAGCGCCGCTAAAAACACCTTAACGCCAGCAACGCAACTACTACGGACCCTAACCTATAGAAGATATCTAGTTTAATAACCTGGAAAAGGGAACAGGAAAGGCTACAGGCTTCCGAAAGCCTAACCAACGTATCTCAGATGGAACCCAACAACAGGGGACCAAGACGCGTAAATATTTTACATATGGCAAACCAGGCCACATCGCCAGGAACTGTAGATCTAAGAACAAGATTATTAAACAGTTAAACGTACTTACCGTCGATAACACAGAAGTAACCGACGAAGAATGGCAGGTAATACCCTCTATTAAGCAATCCAACATCCTAAATAAGGACTTAGAGTAATTAGACTTGCCTAACTCGCGATTCTACGAGGATGCATACGAAGGTTTAGATAAGAAAGAGATAAAGCTAATGCCTTAATCTCCTACACCTCACCCTAGCTAGAACAAACCTATTACTAGTAAGACGACGAATGTTTTCGACTTCTTAGAAAAATACCAACCTCGAGAAGGAGACTTCGGGTTTACGGCAGTAGAACGACAAGACTATGCAGAAGCATTTTTTCATGCTTACCAACTCGACCTGGTTAGTAAAGCAGTAAGAGAAATGGCAGATCACCGTTACGCCCATAAAGACCCCAAGAAGAAATACCCAAACGAAAGCCCAAACTACAAACCATAGTACGACCTGGACCACTGTAACCCTACGCATGAGACCATACAATAGACCCTTTACAGAGAAGATTAGTGTACTATTCATTACTAAGCTAAGGAATACAGCTACTTTCCCCGAACGTACTAATAATATAGATAGGAGTAGTTTGACTGCCCTATCACCCATTATAACGTTTACCTCTAAGATAAACGTGAAAAGCGATACTTTCCACACCTTAACTAAGCGCTAAACTAAGTAATATTACTACTAGTTAATAGAAAATGCGCATCCGACAAATGGCAAACATGCTTACACCCTAATTGTGAGGAACACAAAGAGAAAAAGGGAAAGCATAGGTTCAATTGCATACCAAAAGGGACTACGACCCTCAGGATTAAAACGGTAACAAAGGAAGAAGACGGTGAAGCTCTCCTAGAAAAGGGCCAGCAGTAGCCTCAGGAGAAGAAGAAGGAAGAATACCTTAATCCCGCAAAGCCACCCACAGAAAAGATGTCTTTTTTAGACCTAGGCTCAGGAGGGAAAACGCCTTTAAAGAACTAAATGCCATAAACAATTAGGCATTAATCAAGCTACCGGTATAGCTTAAAGAAACATGAATAAAAGCCATGCTGGACTTAGGAGCACAGGAAAGCTATATATTAAGAAAAGCACTTAATAGAGCAGGACTCTATAAACGCAAGAAGGCCATACCCTATGCTATCCATGTCGCGAATAGACAACTAATGCCCGGCAAAGCAATGATTAAATATGAGGTTAAAACTACCCTCACGATCTATAGACACCAGGAATCGATTACCCTCGACATTATTAAGGAAGCTAATCACGACGTGATTTTAGGACTACCCTAGTTAAGGAAGCACAATCCCACGATTAATTAAGAGAGAAAAAGGCTATTCTTTAAGCGCTATAACTATGCATTGTAAGTAAAGCCTACGCATTAATAGAGCTTAATGGTAGATAAGAGAGCTATTAACACTATAGTCTCGCGACGGACAGTCGAAAAACGAAAGAAACCCTTGGCAGACGCTGGTAGGAACCACCAGGTCACAGAGCGCAAGAAGATGGATGAAAGCACAAATCATAAAATTCTAGAATGCTATCGAGCATGGAATTATATGTTTACTGAAAGAGAAGGAAAAGTAAACCTTCTAGAACATCAGCCCTGGGATCTAGCGATAGACCTAGTAGAAGGAAAAACGCCACCCTTTGGACCACTATATGGTAAGACTGGAAAAGAACTCTAGCAAGAAAAGGAATTCATCGAGACAAATCTCGCGAAAGGATATATACAACCATTAAAGTTACTAGCAGCCAGCCCTTTTATGTTTATTATAAAGAAAGATGGCACACTACGACTATATATTAACTATTAGAAGATTAACGACATGACGATTAAAAATTAATACCCACTACCAAACATCTTAGAATTAAGAGACTAACTCTCAAGAGCCAAACGCTTTACACTAATAGACTTACGAGATAGCTACTACCTTATACGAATTAAGGAAGGTAACGAGTGGAAGATAGCGTTTAGGTTACGTTATAGACTATTTAAATATATAGTTATGCCTTTTAGACTCACTAACGCACTGGCAAACTTTTAAGCACTAGTTAACCACGTACTCCGTAACTATCTAGACATATTCGTTATTACATACATAGACGATATACTCGTTTACTCTAAGAACGATTTAGATTATATTCCGTATGTATAGACAGTGTTAACTGCATTAGATAAGGCACACCTTAGAATTAAGCTAAAGAAATGCAAGTGGCACGTAACACGACTTAAATTCTTAAGACACGTTATTAGTACAGAAGGAATCAAAGTCGCACCTAACAAGATTAAATATATTAAGAACTAGCTAATACTAAAGATAGCAAAGAATATCCAAGAATTCTTAGGATTCTATAGATTTAATCGATAATTTATTAAGGATTACGCAAAGATCACGATACTACTTATAAACTTTATAAGAAAAGACACACTATTCGCATGGACTGTAGAGTGTGGAATGTCGTTCTAACTCTTAAAAACCGCATGTATTATGCCACCAGTACTCATTCACTTCAGGGATGGAAAACCACTACGAATCGAAACAGACGTAAGTGACCTCGCGATAGGCGCCTGCGCGAAGTAAGAGAAGGATGGCAAATAGCACCCTATTGCATACTACTTATGCAAATTCACCGACACGGAAGCACGATATAACGTACACGATAAAGAACTATACGTAATTGTTAAAACGTTAAAGCACTAGAGAATCTACGCTCTTAGCTACTCTACACTTAAGATCTTTACGAATTATAAGAACCTTACACGCTTCACGACCACGAAAGAACTTACGCTAAGATAGGCAAGATAGTTAGAGACGCTTAGATAATACAAATTCAAGATCGTATACACACCTGGTAAAGAAAACGGACGAGCAGACGTACTTAGCCGACGACACGATCTTGTAAGAGATAAAGTAAAAACCTACTCCGCGATACTAAAACAAAAACCTAATAGTTTTTTAGAACCTACGGCAGAACTTAATTAACTCCTTGTACTTACACGAGAAGTACCCAAGGAACAATAGACAGAGGTTATACGACAATACCACGACGACCCTGTATACGGACACCCTAGAATTAAAAAGACAGTGGAACTGATTTAGAGGAACTATAGCTTTAAAGGAATTAAGGAAGTAGTAGCAACCTACATACGCAAATGTACAGAATGCCAACGTAATAAACACGTAACACATCTTAAGTACGGAGAAATGCAAGCCATCTAGATACCTACAGCACCTTGGGAAGACATCGTAATGGACTTTATTACAGGATTGCCAAAGTCGAAAGATCCTACAAACGGAGTAAGTTACGACGCAATACTGGTAATCGTATGCAGATTTACTAAATACGTGGAATTACTACTATGTAAAAAGGCAATAATAGTAACGGAACTAGCGTTCCTTATCTTAGATCGACTTATACGACATCATGGTATCCCCAAGATAATTATTAGTAATAGAGACAAACTCTTTACTTTAAACTACTAGACAATACTCACGGCACTTATTGGAACAAAAACAAAAACTATTAATAGCCTACCACCCACAGACGGATGGACAAACAGAACGTATAAATTAAATAATGGAAACGTACCTACGCATTTACTACAACAACCAGAAGAATAACTAGATTTTCCTATTACTAATGGCATAATTAGCATATAATAATAAGATATTAGTAGTAACTGGATATACACCGTTCTATGCGAACCACGGAAGACATCCACATCTCTTTAATTAGATATTTCCTACTACTATTAGAACGAAAGAAGCCATTAACACGGCTATAAAAATAAAAGAAATATATTAACAACTCCGAGAGAACCTTAAGAAAGCTTAACAGCAAAGCATTTCCTATACAAACTAAAAAAGAAAAACGGCACCTTAGCTGAAGAAGGGGGATAAAGCATATCTACTTACGAAAAATCTTTGAACCTAGAAGAAAAAGCACAAGAAACTGGATTATGTTAAGGTTAGACTATTTTTTATTTCCAAACAAGTATCACCGGTTAACTACTAATTAGAATTACCACTAGACGCCAAAATACACCCAGTATTCCACATAGACCGATTGGAACTAGCAGACTCTAAAATACTAGTTAAAACCACCTTCTATTACCAACCAGAGGAGGAAACCGAATTCGAAGTTGAGAAGATACTACGACACATAGATTAGCCACGAACCTACTTAATTAAGTAGAAAGGATATCTATACTTAGAAGACACATAGGAACTAGAAGCAAACCTTAATAACTATTGCTAAATATTAGCATAATACCATTGTTAGACCACGAGAAGGAACCCGGAACGATCAAAGGAGAACTAGATAGGAACTTGTTAAGAAGAAGATCTATTAGTAGATCAGGAAGGAGATTGTTGGCCTATGACCAGCCTAGATCAGCGAGGAAATTGTCTTGGAACAGAGCGTCCGCACTTGAGCTCTCCGTCTCTTACACCTTATCCTAGGTATCTAGTAATTTCCTATCCTAACGCGCGAATAGCCTCTTACAACTCTTAATCTCTAATAACTTACGCTTATGCCAAGCAAGTTCTTGTTAACTACGCAACGTTTCTTCCTTAGCGCGAGCTAACTCTAGCCGCTTTTCACGCTCTTCATCCTCTACCTTCTCCCACTCCTCTTTAGGAACAAACAGCTCACACTCGCTCCTTGCAGCGATACAACCAGCACAACGACCAGACGCAGTATCCACGAAACAACGAATGTTTAGCTTTTCGCAGCGGGTGCAGCGGAAAGGCATCTCCTTACTACTCCCTTTAACACGACGAATGCGATCACGCCGCTCTTAGGTTAAAGTCTTTTTACAAGGCGCGCGCGCTTTGCGGGGCTTGGGATCCTTAGGCATGGTTAGGAAGGCACTAAGACCAGAACGCGAAAACAGCGACTCACGCGAGTATTTATATACAACGACCGTATCTGCAGCCAAGGGGCGCGGAACAAGGATACTAAGGACGCTATCTAGAAGAGGGGAGGTGATGTTAGGATCTGAACATGTATGGGACGCGGAGGACCAACGGGCCCTTAGCGGGGGTGACACTTGGTGGGGTTGCGCAACCGAGGTCACGTGATGTACCATCCAGCCAAGGCTGTACCAGCCATGGATGGCAGTACCAGCCATGGATGGCAGTACCAGCCATGGATGGCAGTACCAGCCATGGATGGCAGTACCAGCCATGGATGGCAACACCAGCCATGGATGGCAACAAAACAATGGATGGTACAGAAATCCTCTTGTATATAAACCGACACGAATACCCTTATGGCATTCGTGTTCAATCTTGTTTATCAATCTATCGTTTGGATCTGAGTAAGCAACCTTGTTGATTTGATTGTGCTGTACACACCTTCGATACCAACGCCCCAGTGACAAGCGCAAGCTATCACTACAACCTCTCCCGTCCTACCAAGTATTCCTGCCCGAGAACCAACCTTACCCCTATAGGGATTAGCTATCCTTCTAGGACTTAACAATATCCTTTACGCGATTAAACGCTATCTTAAGCCTTTCCTTACGCGCCACGAACCTATCTATCTAGTTCTTACCTACTAGCTCTACACCCCGCTTAGCTAGTATCTTATTTACTATATCTTTAACCTTAGCCTTTAGGGGCGCGAAACCTCGTGTATTAAAGTTAAAAATATATTAAATAACTATTTCCTCTTTAGTAAAAGTAAGCTTTTAGCTATTAAGGGGTGTAAGTAATTAATAAGCGCTTTATAGTATTAATACTTAAAGGTTAAATAAGGCATACTAAACGTACTAGTAGCGCGTTAGAGGCTCTAAATTTAATATATATAATAAGCTTTAAAAGTAAAATTAATTTTATTTTCTTAATTAAATAGTATCGCGTTACGTTATTAAGATATCTAAGGTAGATAAGGGAGATAGTCGTGCTAAGCAAAAACCGCCCGCTTGGTAGTGCCGCCCGCTTGGTGGTGAAATACGTTATATAAGATTCTTACGTATATATAAATTACTATATAAACTAAAATCTACGCTCTATTCTAATGTATGTGGCTAGTCGCAGCGCTAAATAAATCGGAGTGTCCCACGGATTAGTGCAGGGGGTGGTGTTATATACGCCAGCTTAGATTATATTTAATAGTTTTCTAGCGTTTAGTCCTTAGTACACCCAACTCCGAGCCCGCGGAACCTTATAATAAACGCGAGTATATATACCGCACAATGAGGCCCACTAGATTACCTTTCCATTGTTCCAGCCCACAAATTTATATCGCGTTAGATACTAATAAAGAAACTCTTCTCCCCTTCCTTCGGCTCTACCCACGCGCGTTTCAAAATCGGGTCCGCACAGGAGATCCTGATCCTCTCTGGTGTCGCGGGACTCTGCAAGCTCAGCAGACTGGTTTCGCCGAACTCTGCTCTTGCAGCCTTTAGCGCGTCTCTGATGGCGAAGAATACACAGCTACCCATGAAGAGTGGGGGTTCACCTGGGCTAAGTCAGTAGATGCTCACTCAAGTACTAGCAGAACGTGAAGAATAACTCACCAACACCTCTACTCCTCTGGATCGTCCTCAGATTCTCCCAATTCACATCCTTGAGCAGCGACACATTGAACACTTGTGGGATGTCTCTGAATCCGGGGATCTTGTACGCGCCCGGACCCTTCGTGAATATGCCGCCTGTGCTGCGCTGCCACAGACTCTCCTCGGTCGTGAATAGTCCCTGTCCTTGCACGAACGCGCCTTCGATCTGTCCGTAGTCAATTGCAGGGTTGATGCTGCGTCCGACGTCCATCTTGATGTCCGCCCTCCTGCACGTCCAGTCTCCCGTCAGGGTATCGATTTCGACCTCCGCCGCAGCAACGCCCTGCGTAAAATAAAAAAACATCTGCCCGGCATTCTCGCCCCACACATATCCGATATCGGGTGTCTTGTAAAAGCCCTGAGCAGACAAGTTGACGCGGTCGAAGTATGCCGCGTGAGCGATTTCCTTCATAGTAGCGCCGGGGCCAAGCCTCTCCCGGATGGGTCGCAGGCGGTTGTTGAGCTGCTGGCACGCATTGAATATGGCGTAGCCGTTAAGGTCAGAAGATGCAGACGCAGCGGTTGATGAAGCGTTAGCGACAGTGTTTGTAGCAGTTTCGGATATGAAAACCGAGTTAAGAGGGACGCCGAGGGCTTCGGCAGCTATCATTGTCATCTTGGTGTGCAAGCCCTGGCCCATTTCTGTGCCACCATGGGCAACGAGGACGGAGCCGTCGTGGTAAATGTGTACGAGGGCGCCGGCTTGGTTCAGGAACAATGCCGTGAAGGAGATGCCGAACTTGGTGGGGATGAGAGCGAGACCGCGTTTGTTCCACTTGTGCGTCCTGTTAAACTCTTCAATGGCGGACCGGCGTTCTTCGTACTGCATGGACTCTTGGACTTGCTTGTACATGAGCGGCACGTACCAATCCTTGATTTCCTGATTGAAGTGCGTGGTCATATTGGTCTCGGGTGAATACATGTTGATTTCTCGAAGCTTCTCGACAGGGATGTGCAGCTGGTCGGCAATCTCCTCCATATACGATTCTGCAATGAACATGCCCTGGGGCCCTCCGAAACCCCTAAAGGCGGTGTTGGAGACGGTATTTGTTTTGGCAACTCGCCCACGTACGTGTACGTTGGGGATAGAATAGCAGTTGTCGATGTGTGACAGCGCCCGCTCGACCACCGCGCCAGACAAGTCCTGGCTCCAACCGCCATTGTTGAAGACGTCCGCGTCAAGTGCCTGGATCTTGCCGTCTTTGTTGACAGCGACTTTCCATCGGCTAAGGAAAGGGTGGCGTTGGCCAGAGGTCAGGATGTCCTCATCACGATTGAGCATGCATCGAACTGGCCTGCGGATCTTATTGGCAACGCAAGCGACGATACCTGCAAGCTGGATCGAGCGGGTCTCTTTGCCACCGAAGCCGCCGCCCAGGCGTTTGACGCGCGTGACAATCTTGTTGGCCGCTACTCCGCAGATTTTGGAGACGTAAGCCTGGGTTTCGGCAGGGTTTTGAGTGCTGCTGAAGATTTCCATCTCCCCATCTTCGGGCTTGGGTACGGCAAGGCACGCGTTGGTCTCCAAATAAAAGTGTTCTTGGCCTCCCATACGAGTTATGCCAGTGAAGACATGGTCAGCTTCCGCGAACGCCTTCTCGGTATCCCCAGTCTTGATGTAGCGGAAGTGGTTGAAGAAGCTGTCGTTCTCGATAGCTTCCTCGATCGTGAAAATGGCCGGCAAGTCTTCGTAGTCGACCGCTATAGCGCGAGCCGCCTGTTCCGCACGCTTCGCTGTGTCAGCAAGGATCATACCGATCGGCTGGCCCACGGTAAACACTTCGTCGATCGCAAAGAAAGTCTCGTCACAAGCCGGTGCACCCCACCAGTTGGCCTCCGGAGTAGCCACATCTCTGTGATCGACCCAGCCCGCCACGCCTGGAAGATCGAGTGCCGGTTCAGGGTCGACCTTGATCAGCTTGGCATGTGCCCTGGTCGAGAGGACAAGACAGCCGTAGAGTTCGTTCTTTTGCAAAGGAATATCGTCGGTGTATTGAGCTTCGCCTGTGGACTGCTTCATGGCAGCTACGTGTGGTTTCTCCAAACCCAGGATCTTCTGTTCATACGCTTCCGCCGCTTTGTGGTCTTTCTCGCCCGAGCTGATATCTCGTTCGATCTCGCCCACGGCCTGACTGTCCACTTCTGCGTTCTCCGCATGCAACTCAGATAGGACTTCGTGGTAGAACTTGTAAAAGAAACCGAGAGCGAGGGACTTCCTGTACGTCGCCATACCGCCAGGAACACCGAAGCGCAGATCGAAGTCTTCCTCGAGAGCTTCCATGACACCCTCCAGTGTCGTCAAATCGGTGAATTTCTTGCCTTGTAGGAACGCCATAGCTTTCTTTGCGGAGATTGTAGTGGGCGCCATACCTCCGTAGACCAGATCCACGCTTTGCACTATATCATCGTCCCTCAACGATAAGCGCAATGCGGCATTGACAATAGCGATATCGTCATCTTTGCGCTTGGCTTGCTTGTACGCGCGCATGTACTCGCCCTTCTCTTGAGCGACCGGAATCTTCAGACTTGCAATGATGCCATCTGGAGGAAGCGCTGTCGCTCGGTAGCCCTTGAAGAAAGTCGACATGGGTATCTCGGTCGTTTCTTTCAACGTCTTCACGACCAGGGTCGCATTGCTCGATACAAAGACAGGGTTGAGATCGGAGATGGGACTAGCGGTTGCCAGGTTTCCGGCTGGTGTGCCCACGTTCCTGATCTGACGTCCCGCGAAGTACCGGATCTGCTTCAGAATCGCCGCGAAAGGCTGGCTTTTCGCTTCCCCGTAATGCTCAAGCGCCTTCTTGCAAATTTCCTCGAGATCCGTGAGTACCACGTTACCACCGATCTCAAGGTAGTCGTCGTGAAAGGAGAATTGTCGCAGCTCAGGAATGTCGCCGACAAAGACGCATGTGCTGTAGCTCTGCGCTTTAAATTTTATCTCGATTTGCGTCTCTGTACTTCCTCCTATTATCTTTGCCGAAGGGAACGCGTTCTTGATCTCCAGAATCTGCTGCAGCGTGACTGGTCTGTACCACTTTTTCCGCTTGTTGCCGAATGCCAGGGGTTTGTATTCGTGCTTCCGTAGCGGTGGTGGAAAGATGAGTTCTGTGTCCGGTTTGTACTCTATGAATCCTGGAGGTGTGAATCGCTTGATCGGCTGGGCATCGCCATCCACTCCGTCGCTTTTACAACACCCTCCATTCGCACCCTTTTCCATACAGCACCCACTCCCGCCATTCGTTGTTGCCTTTCCACATCCTGTCTTGACGCTGAAACTTTGTGCAGCGTCTAATATCGGTCTGTACCCTGTACACCGGCACAGGTTGCCGTCAAAAGCTTCCTCCACCTCGTGTTCGGAAGGCGATTCGTTGTTACGGAGAAGTGCATACAGACTCATGACAATGCCGGGTGTACAGAACCCACATTGGCTGCCATTGCCTTTTGCTACCCTTTCCTGCGCTGGATGTGGCCTCTTGACGTTTCCAATGCCCTCCACTGTTATGACATGTTTGCCGTCGACACTGACAAGCGGCGCAAGGCATGCGTTTACGGATGCGTGGTAGATCTTCTTCGTTGTGGGGTTATGCTGTGAGACTACCTGTCCACATCAGTCAGCGTGCTGTCTCTCAAGTTTTTATTGATAAATGTGCCGAACGTACAACTGTGCAAGCACCACAACCTCCTTCCGCACAACCCAGCTTGGTTCCGGTGAGACCAATTCCTCTCAGGTATTCTAACAATGTGACCTCCGGGTCTGCTGCGTCTAATATGACCTTTGTGCCGTTCAAATAGAACCGAAGGGTATCGTCGTACTTAGCCGTCACTTCGTGTAGAGACCGCAGCGCATCGTCAGATACCGCGGGTCCCGGTGAGACCAATCCAGGAGCCATAATGTATAGATAGGTATCAAGAAACGAAACTGCGATTGAAGCGAACACTCAGCAAAAATTCAAGGAGAAAAGGACCATAGAGATTTGAGACGAGAGAAGGGCACAAAGGCGCGATGTGGGGAATGTGAACTAGATATCAGAGCCATGGTGAGCCGCGGCAAACCTACGGCGGCCTAAGCCCTACGGCGGCCTAAGCCCTACGGTGTCTAGCTCGCAAAAGAAAGAATCCAATAACGTATACGGTATTTGCCCTTATCGCGATTGCCAAAAGCTCCGCCCGTGTCGATGCTCGTGGAGCCCGGCGACCGCCGCTGCTTCGTCGCGTGCCCAGGTGCCGCTTGCCCCACGCGAAGCCCCGCTCGTACCGCACGTGGCCTAGCGCTCACCACGTGACTTGTGACGGGCCCAAATGCAGATGCCTTCGGGATGACTCGCAATCTTTTGAACCGCGTTCCTTAGCATCATAAACCATGGAAAGGTATTTTTGTGGAGCGTAGCTTCGTTATAGCAACATAATAATTAGTGGAGTCCATCGCTGCGTGTTTTCGGAGCATTAATTCCCACAAGAAGTCTTTAAATAATAGTGCAGTTCCCGGAATCTTTACTCGAGTGCAACTTTTATGAGAGTGGAAAGAGTGACGGTCTTATGACTTTGGGACGGCTGTGGATACTTTGTTCAATGCTAAGAGAACGCTGGTAGATGAGATAGGTTAGTTGCAGCTATGTGGTAGGAGACTCTTGTGTCTTAAGCCGGATAGAGAGAACCTAATGAATTGATGGGATCAGCTTTGTGCGCTACTCCGTCAACTGTGTTGAAAATCATGTTGTACCTTTATTCATCCGCTGCTGCGTTTAATCCATCGCGTTTAATTCATCGCCCTCCGTGTCGAGTTCAATCTAAGGCTGTCTTAGGAACATTGCGTCGTAAAGACATGTTGATGAATGGAGAGTGCGAATTATATATACTTGTATGGGATAGAGCTCTAGGGGACATAACTGGTGGGAGCGCGAAGGAACTGCTGTTGGGAGGGGCTAGCAAAGGTGTTTACTGGGGAAGATGATGAACCAGTAATTCTGAAGTGAGTACTCTGTACAGATATCTCATCTTCGCACCGATCGATGAGAGATTCAAATCTGAGTTGCATAGCAACGAATTTAATGTTATTATTATCCCGTTTCATATCCATTATGCTGAATTATTCTAACTCCTGCCCTGGAACTGACTGACATCCCCAACGATGAAGGAAAAAGTGTATGAGTAAAGGAAAGTTTCGTGCTGGAATATCCCTCGAGGCAGTTAAGTGAGTACTCCTTTAGTAGCCAGAGCCGTAGTTGCCCGCGGGAGCAGCCGAGCTGGAAGGCGCAGGAGCATAGCCAGCTGGAGCAGAGCTCGCCGCGGGGGTCGAAACGATCGTCTGAAGAGTTGTGGCAGGGCCGTAACCATTGCCTGCAGCAGTCTTGGAGGGGTTAGCGGGGACAGGAGGAGCCGCGGGGCCTGAGCCGTAGCCATTGCCGCCCGCACCGACTGATGGAACAGCCGGGGGCTGCTGGCCATAGCCGCCACCGGTGGGAGGAGTCGGCTTGGAAGCAGCAGTGGTAGACTTGGTACCCTGTCCATGACCACCGTGGCCACCGTTTTGACCTCCGTAAGCTACCAAAGGTCAGTGTTCGAACTTCATAGATGGCTCGGGTGTGGCAAACTCACATCCACCGTTGTGTCCACTTCCGCTGCCGTAGCCACCGTTTCCGCTTCCGCTTCCAGTGCCATAGCCACCGTTTCCTTGGCCTCCCTGGCCTCCAGATCCGTAGCCACCGTGTCCTTGGCCTCCCTGGCCTCCAGATCCGTAGCCACCGTGTCCTTGGCCTCCCTGGCCTCCAGATCCGTAGCCACCGTGTCCTTGGCCTCCCTGACCTCCAGATCCGTAGCCACCGTGTCCGTGGCCTCCCTGGCCTCCAGATCCGTAGCCACCGCTTCCACTTCCATGGCCCGAGTTTCCATTCGAGCTGCCGTAGCCGCCCTTGTTCCCTGAGCCGTAAGATCCACCATGGCCCGAGTTGCCGCTTCCGGATCCGGTTCCATATCCACCGTTGTTGTGGCCTGGAGATATGAGTTAGTTACCATAATCATCCGGAGTGTAATTCCTCGAGATTCAGACGAATCCGCACATCGCCGTGTGTATTAATCCGGGAAGCTTGGAGTGAGAACTACTCACCACCTTGAGGCTTGGGCCAGGGCTTAGCGCCGTGCTTGTTGCCATCACCATTGTTGTGATCTTTGTCACCACCCTTGTGTCCGGAGCCGTAGCCATTGCCTGGCTTCGATCCCGAACCGTAGCCATGGCCGGGCTTTGATCCCAAGCCGTAACCATTGCCTGGCTTTGATCCTGAGCCGTAGCCGCCACCATAAGAGCCTCCTGGGGCAGATGGAGGGGCAGATGGACCGCTTTCATAACCACCCGAGGGCGTAGCAGCCGGTGGGGCAGGTGCTACAGAGGTCGAAGGACTGGATCCATAGCCACCAGTCGGGACCGAGGCGACGACGCTGGTGGTGGGCACATAGGCCGCAGCAGAAGACGAAGGGACAGGTGCCGCACTGTATCCGGCAGCAGTAGTAGAAACAGCTACTGACGATGATTTGGCACCGCCGCCATATCCATAACCCTGGGCCGAGGCCAGAGTGAGAAACTGAAGAAGAAAGACGAGGCTGCTGAGCGCGCCGGCAGGTTTAGAAACAACGGCCATTGTGAATTAAGGTAAGTATAATAGACTTAGCGAATGTGGTAAAAAGATTGTCTGTTGAATGAATGACGGTTGGAAGTGAACTGTGTAGTGAAGAAACTGGATGCTGATAAGAAGAGATTCGATTGCAAAGACTGATGCTATATATCACTTACCTGCAGCGCCTATGCCTACCCCATCTCAGCGATGCGCTCAGCACCGACTATTGTTTCGACAAATATGTTTCAACATTCTCCGTACGCGAGCCGGAGGACGGCTCCGGGGCCAGCAGTGTGGTCGTGTATGTCAGCGTGTCGTAAACTGTGGGGCTACGCGGACAAAAACATTGAACGCCCCATGTCCAAGCGTGTATACGCGCGAACCCATTGAGCAGACATGGAGTCATCGAAGGGGTCGTGACAAGCATCGGACAAAGTCACAGGCGGGCGTTCGTGATGCGAAGTGCGGCAAGGTGGCACTTGATTGGTTCGCTAGTGAATCGAAGTCCGTCTTGTCCCCGAAGGGATGAGGGCCTCGATCTCACCCGCACCCGCACTGTACTCTCGAGGAACATGTCTTCGGAGGCCAAATAAGGGTATGACATGCACCGTCGCCCCTTTTTGGTGAGCTCGTATCCATTTCCGGCGTAGACGGCTACCAAAGAAGGCTAGGAGTACGCCCGCAGCGTCGCTCCCGCCTGGGGAAGCTCGGAAAAAGTATGTCGGTCTCATTTCCGCCTGACTGTCGTGCGACTGCATGCGGGTTTCGAAACCAGACCGATGGCTAATACGCCAGACTGTTGAGTCGAATGTGCTGCTTCGGCCACAAGGGGTTCTTTGTGGTGACGTGTGCGGCCTGAAGGCCTCTCCGCACCGCCAATGCCACTGCCCAGCGGGAAACTCCGTGCAAGGTCGATTGTTGTGCGAAGCTCGCCTGTTCGACCTGTCCACTGTATCTTTTCCTGTTGCCTCTTTCGAGAGTTCGTCCATTGTCTGAGTCGCCCCCAATATTTCTGCATCTGCCCATCGAGCGACCCCGAAACCGGGAATGCCAGACACTTTGTCCCATATGGCATACGATTGCGTACGCACCACATGGCTTATGCAATGCATTGCCTTTTTGGCTACGCTCAGCTCATTTTGCCAGATTGCGAACGCAGCTAAGGTCGAAACACGAGCAGCCAATAATCAGATATCATGGTAATGATCATTGAGCGAGAGTTCGAGACATCGACTTGTGTCACGGGTGAACTGTGTATCGTACATTGCGAAATGCGGACCGATTACGCTGACATCCTCAACGCCGCTGGTCTGTCTCGGATCGCTCGCGCTGACTGCACGGGTACGCGCGGGGCTTACGGCCAGCACTGCTTGCGACATCACGTCGAATTAGAATATGCGTGCTTTCTGAGGTGAAAATGCACAATTCAGGAGACATACTGTGCCCGTGCGCGCAGCGACCCGAATCGCGCAGCGACCCACCCAACCAACATTGGCCTACCAGCAAAAATGAGGCTGTAGAGCCACATACAATAGCTATTATCACGAGATCTTGAGGTGTAGTAGTATATAGGACAATGCGATCAATTTATACTATCTATATTTTTCTGGAAGCTTGATTAGGCGGCCACTTTTAGCTAGTTTTGGTGGTGGTTTAGGTGCTAAGGATGCCGGGCCCTTACTACTACTAGAGGCTATAACACGACGCTTTTTTGCTAAATTTAATAGAGCTTTGTGTAAGGCTTTTCGCTTAGGCTTATTTGCCTATTATAATAGTTTTTGGGAGGTTGTAGTCTCTTTATTTTATTATTTTTGCTCTTTTATAAGCCTAGCATTCTTAGCCTTTATAGCCCTCTTATTCTCTTTTCTTTTTTTAGACTCCTCTCTCTTAACACGCTTCCTTTTAGCCTCTTTCTTTTTAGCAAGCTTATTACTAGCTTTATTAACCTTACGCTAAGTAATTGCAACTTTCTCTTGCTCTTTATCTTTCTCTTTAATAGCTAAACGTGTGTTTGCCTCTCTAATCTTGCGAGGAGACTAAAGGACTGCTCTACTATAGTAATTTTATTACTATTATAGGTTAAGAGGCTTGCTTTGCTTCTTGTGCCTTGCTTAGAGCTAAAAAGCGTTTTAAAGTTGCTTGCTTTTGTACTTAGCCATGTCCTTGTCTACTTAGAGTTTGTGGATGGTAAGAGAGAGAGATCTAGCCTTATTTAAAGCTAGGTCTTTTACTATAGAGCGTAAGAGACGCTGCACTCGCTAGAAGTTACCTTTAATAGCTACTAGAGAGTCCTCTAAGGCCTCACTCTTATTATAAGAGTTATGGTTAAAGCGTTTAAGTACACGCTCTAATTCCTAAGGCTATATACCTATAGCCTCCTAGGCCTTTAAAATTATGTCTTTTTTAAAGGAGGAGACCTAGGCCTGCTAGAAGAGCGGAAAAAAGTCGCTTTTGTTAATAGGAATTAGCCCTTAGGTGGTTTAGAGATAGTTACTGAGCGCCTTAGAGTAGGCTAATAAGAGAGACTTAAATATTACTACATTAAGTGGTTAAAGCGTATAGGTAGAGTAAGGTGGTAATATAGCTAGGATAATGCGGTGGGATTCGCAATAATTAATAAAATCTATTATAAGGTGACTGCTATAGCTATCTACGATAAGGAGACGGTAATCTTTAAGTGCCTTCTCTTTTGTAGTCCGTTGAAACACCTATTTAAGCCAGGACAGGCCTATCTCATTATTGCTCCATCCTGTGGGAGAGGTAGAGCAGAAAATGTCGTGTTTTCCAACCTCTATACCGGCAACCTAGGTGTTTCTCAAACCACCCAAAGCTGCAAAGATGAGGCCAGGTGGTAGAGCACTCCCATCAGCACAAATTGTTACCAAGCAAGTAACAAATTCTCTCTCTCTATCCTAGAGAGCTACTGTCACCTCTTTTCTCTCCCACATCTTACGGTTGAAGATGCGTTTAGAGCGTCCTAAGATGCCTATAAGGAAGCCCTTCTTATCTATATTGTATGTGTTACATACCTAAATGTTGTACTGGGCTATCTTCTCGTGAAGGAGATTAAAATAGAGCCTGTATTTAAGGTAGGAGTTAGCGTGGTGGCGAACAGCGTCCATTGCCTTGCTTTATTTTAAGACGATATGGTTGTTGTTTCGGTGGAGGAAGCGTGACACCCAGGACTCTAAGATTTCTTAGTAGGCAATAACTAAGGCAAAATTGCGTATTATCTCTCTTGTAGGAGGCAGCCTGCGCTTTGTAAGCTTATCAATATGCTGTAGGAGGGCCTGCTCTTGTTGTGGGCTGAGAGCGCGTTGGTTGAGATCTTTGGTGGTCCTGGACTGCTGACTGCCCTGCTGTCTGCGGCGTAGCGTGGTTACGCTCACACTAAACATTTTCGCGAATTGTCTATACGAAAGTTTTTTCCCTGGTTCTTGCGCATTATATGCTGCAATCGCATCGTCAATTGGTGCTATGGTGGTGGAGTTATAACGCGTTGAAGTTGGTTACTTGTCTGCAGGTTTGGTGTTGGTGGGTCGCTGCGCGATTCGGGTCGCTGCGCGCACGGGCACAGTAGAGCATTGGCACCTGTTTCGGACTTGATCACTTCCCAACATTCCGGACACAACCACTCCAAGATGCTGACCGAACCGATAGCGACCTTGAAACACTCGTGTTGTTAGTTGAAGAAGTTCCATGGCAACAACATAATCCTAGAGCGGTGATCGGCTGCAGCTGCGCGCTTCATTCTAAATAGCGCACCACGATACTTCCGTGCTTCCGAGCCCCTGATTTGATCAATACGAACACATCTAGCGTTCGAGTCATATCTTCTCAACAGAGTAAACTTGCTTCGCATTTACTAACTTAACAGTTCTATATTAACGCGTAATGACTTAGTCTATTCTCGCGAACGAGTTGTCTTTGCAAACTCTCAAAGACATGCTTAAATTGCAGTCCGCCTCGGACACATGGCGTGCAGAACGTGACGTGACGAGTCAGACACATCAAATGCCACCAATATTGGGTTCACGTTAGTACATGCGACGGTCAAGAAGATCAATACGTGAAGTAACTTATTCCACAAGCAAAACTCAATCGACCATGCTAACACAACCCCATTACCTATTCCTCCGTCGCTTATTCATCTTCGCCATCAACTCACCCAACAAATCCGCACCACCAGCACTCGCGCCCGCAGGAGGGCGCTCTGTTCTCGAAGCACGACGAGACCTTTCGTCTTCAGATGAGCTTGGCTCCTCCGCCATCGGATCTACGACCCTTCCAGGCGGTGCATCCTGCTTTAGCAGCGGTGCTTTTTTTTAGCTTCATACCCGCGTGGATTTCGTTTAAGAAGTTGGAGCCTCCTATGTTGGGCGGTGGGCGTGCAGACGGCGGGGGTAGACCTGGAGGCAGTGGAGCGCCTAGTAGCGAGCCACCAACGGAAGGCGGCGGCGGTGGAGGAGGAGGAGGTGGTGGTGGTGGTCTGACTTCAGGATGTATCTCTTCATCCTGAGAGGAGCTCCTCTGGCTTTTCTCGCTACGCGAGTCATCGGACAGCGAGAGCTCACGATGTTCTATTCGCCATCAGCAACATCTTCTAATCAACACTCGTGAGAAACATACCATCGCTACCCATTGGTGAATGCAGTCGTTTCGAATGCGGCCGTGGCGTTGACCGTCCCGACCTCACCGATTCCGTGCGACTCTTCAACTCATCGATGAAGTGGTCCGAGAAGTATCGTTCATCCTGACTATCGTACACGTCGAGCCTATCGGCTTCCGACGGGGTCTCTGAACATTCGGACCACCACTGCGTGTCTTGCGTTGCAGGTGTTTCCGTGTTTTGAGTGGAGTCGACGGTGCGTTCATGACGCCTTCGCGATTCGGAGACATTGGTCTCGTGCTGTCGTCCTGCAGCTTCCGAGTCAGCGAATGATAATATTCACGGGAACAACACCGAGAGAAGAAAAGTTTAGTACTAAGTGCCGCCCCAAGGTGGGCAGTTAGAAGTTCGGGAATATGAGATGCTCTGTGGACTGCCTGGGATCTAACAATACTGGAGAAAAACTCTCACTTACCGTCCGATCGCTGAGTCTCAGCCTGCTCATGCGCTTCAACAAACTGGCTATGACGTGTTGCCTCGTACACTGGAGGCCGATGGCTCTGGCTGAGGTTCGATCGTGCCGAGCTCCCACTTGAATGGGTCTTGCCACCGCCAAAGTTTGGGTTGCGAGACGAACGACGGCTCCCTAAGTGTTCTGATGGCGAGGGATTCTCATTCGCATCATATCGCTCTCCGCCACCACTCCGAACGCTTTCGAACTCTCGATGCCTGCTGTCGCGCTCACTCTTCCTTGGTCTAGTAGAATCCTCATTACCTGCATGTTCTCCATGCGGATAACTGCTTTCCACATTGCGAGAGGTACCATCGTTCCGGTCTTTTTCACCCTTTTGATCATCCCTTCGACCGCCATCCGTATGTGTCCGATGTCGACGCAGACCGTTTCCTTCCCCCATCTCCTTTCTCATTGGCTTCTTCCCTTCACTCTTCTCCCCCTTCTCCCCAGCCTTCCCCCTACCCTCCTTACCCTCCTTCTTCCCCTTCTCCTTCCTCGCCCCCTTTCTCTCCTCCAAACTCCCCCTCTCCCTCCTCTCCCTCTTCCTTTGCTGATAATAATAATTCTCCGTGCCCCACCTCCACCGATCCTTTAGATGATCTCCAAGGCCCAATAGCGGACCCTTCTTCCTCTGATACTTTGGAAACGGCCCTGGTCCTGGGTCTTTCCATCCTCGCTTGCCCTTGACGAAGGGGTTGCCGTTACGGTCGAAGCGCTGGGCGGAGTTGGGAGGGGTTTCACCGTGGGGTTGTGGTTGATGTAGATATTGAGGTGGTGATTCGTAATGTAGGCGGTTGTGACTGCCGCTTGCTTTCCTTGAAGGTGAGCCAGGGTATGTATGAGCAGAAGGACGATGATGGCTAGACGAGCGAGGTGCGCCGGACGCACCGCCGGCCATCAGAAACTGCGAGTCATCGTTGGAGTCGTGCTGGTTCACCGCGCCTGTTACCACGCCATCCGAATCGCTATCCTTGTTTTCCTCGTCGCGACTTCTCCATCTTCTATCGCGCGATCTCCCACGCCAACTGCTCTTCCCAGCCTCGTTTTCATGGGCTCTTCTCACTTTTACATCCTTCCGACTCCGCTCACGAGACCCATGTCGACGACTACTGTCTCCACCACGTCCGCGCTCCCCCTTTCGACGATCTTTCGACCTACTTTTCTCCTTTCTGTCTTTCCTGCCCATAGCGTCTTTCTCTGCAGCGTCTTCCCTCGCCCTCAAAAGTTCCTGTTCCTTATTCAAGCGAAAGATCCTAATTTCCTCAACAACGCCTTCGAGTATAAGACGCCGCGTGCTATATTGCCTTAACACAGGGTTCTGAGGTCGTTCGCCCGCTAAGAGATTTTGGATACGGTTTTGGACTTCGTTCCGGTAGCGTTCTGCTCTTGGGGAAGGAGTACGCATGTCGGGTGCGAAGGGGATGTATTTTCCGGGGCAGAAAGGTGATGGGAAGCGTCACGTATGGGAATTTGGTTGTGTGAGCGGGCACAGCTCTGGAGGATGTGAAGGGCGAGCATGATGTGTGCGCATTGTCATTTTAGTTCAAAATATCTTGACTGGGAGATGATATTGGGTGCGGACAAAGGCGAAGTGTGAAGTGGAGGGCAAAGGGCGCGACATATGAGCGTCGTACAGCAAACAGCAACGCCTAATGTGAATAGTACCCGGTAAAGAGAAAGGAAGTGAATTAGTGCACCCTCCCCATGAGGTCTCCCTCCACTTTAAAAATTTTGGGAGGTACCGCAGATGCACACTCCCTGGTGTCCACAAACACGTTGTTTGAGCATGGCCTGTTGATCAAACGAGAACATCCGGATCAGCGTAGGGAAGCCCAAACGGTGACTTTAATCCAAAGCCGTGCTTCATAAACTTTGATGAATTCTGCAGTTGTCCTGTGGGATATACGCTGTCCGGAATTAGCTGAAAAACTGCAAACAACCGGGTACGGCTTACATTGACATACAGGCGTCCACTCAGCCCTCCTGCTGGCTGTGGTAATCCCAATTCTACAAGAAGTCAAACGTAGTCCTTATAGCTGTCCCTATCCTCAGGCCGAAAATGGATTTGCCAGTTTTCCTGAAGACGACTTTCCTTCCTGATATCTTTCCGCATATCGTGGATCTCATCGAAAACATATCGCATTGCCGGCATAATTGAGACGTCTTAGAGTCAGCTCCTTGAGTTCAGACTTCTCCTCCAGCATCCTAAAAAATCCATCATCAATATTGAGAATTTTGTTGTCGTAGGTGAAGGAGACAGTGTCGAGCGTCAAGGCTTCCAAGCTTGATCGACAGGACTCAAGGACCCTACGGATGTACCTTGCAGGTGTGGATAACTGGCTCAATGTGAGACGGCATATTCTCTGGAACGCGATAGGCAACGCGATCTCCTTGAAGACGGCGTAGGAATTCTTCTCCGAGTCCGGGATGAACAGCACGTTTCCAAATCCTAGTCCCAGATCTCGGATGGAGGAGTCTTCGTGTAGTAATTTCCGTATAAAACAGACCGTATTAGAGCGGATGCCTACCAAGTTCATTAGGAATGTGAGATCAACAGGGGGATGATAACGTACCTTTCGTGTCGCCATTTGATACGTTGAAATGGAACCTGGTAAGACTAGTGATAGCCGACAAGACCAAGAACGACTTAGTCGTCGTCGTATTGACCGACAAACCCATGCTGTCTTTTCCTATGTAAATATTAATGGTTTGAAGGGCGGTTACCTCCGAGAGAGCGATTAAGAGCAGAGTCCTCACGGCAACCGACCAGCGGAATCTGAGCACCAACACCTTGTTCCGCTTCATGCCAGGGTACACAAAGGGGTGCTGCACATGGAACTTGCTTAGGTTCGGGGTGTTGACGAGCGTTTTCCCAAGCAATTTGGCGCATGTTCCACCGCGAAGAAGCTCAAGAGTCGTGTCGTCGAAGACGATCCTCTTGTTAAGTACCGCTCGAACATTGCGTGGTTTTCACCTTCGTCGCTGCCATTTTCGTACCATTCTTGATCATCCAGACTTGAAGGCACATCGTAATCCTCGAATGTCTCCACCGCGGTGAGCGTGCGTGCATCTATGGTGATAGATTCGACGTAAACGCCCAAATCGCCTTCAGCGATAGCCAGCAGCAGTCGCCTCAAGCCCCGTTCATTCAATCGAATGTTCAGCTGCTTGAAGTGTCGTCTTCCGAAAGGTTCACAAACTTTGTAGCTTAGTTCCTTACATGTTTCTCGCAGGAGCCCGAACATTCGCTTCTGTTGGCGCGATTGCGAGCGATCGTTGTCCACTTCCACAGCTTCGACAATCACGGTGAGCAGCTCCAAACAGAGGCCGACGAGGGTGGCGCCGGTGGCAGCACCAACAGCTGCCCCGTTGCCCGAGGTGGCCATCCAGACGGCTGTTGTTAAGGGGAGCCTGCAGTGAATCAGGTTCGGTTACAGCAGTTGAAAGGGCAGGACGAGCAGCACATACCTACACCTCGTTTCAGCCGGATCTCTGTATAGAGCAGTTGAAGAAGCACAAATCTAGGTTGGCCCTTTATATTTAGGAAAATATGCGCTCCCAATCCCACTAGCGCGGGATAAAAGTGAAGGCGGCATGTCAACTGAGAGAGCTGCTCCTGAGGTCACCGCAACGGCGTGTGTCCCTATTATAAGAGAAGCCGAGGAGAATCGCGGAAGGGGAAGCTGCCATTTCGACAGTCGCGCGGGGGAGCCTGTAGTGACTCACTAGCTATAACAACAGTGCAGAAGAAGCCGCCTGCAAGCGTACTCTCAGAGCCCGTCTCACACGCGTCAGGTGTAGAGTGGAAAAACGAGAAGAACAGTTGCATGAGGTCCAGAGCTGTGCGAGTAAGATCAGTACCATCGCAGAAAGTGCATACGACGCGCACTAAACCCTCTGTGCAAGTGAAAGGGAAGGCACTGGTAAAGGAGGAGGAAAGAGCCACACGTCGCCCACCTCCCTCGGAACATCGAAGATGGGGCGTCCCTAGAAGCATATGACGACCTTTGATTCGCTCAGTAAAATAACGCCCTAAAGCTAGACCATACAACACTACACAAGCGAAGCCGATTGTGCAAACTGATATATACAAGTGACCAAACACACACGCATCCTGTCTAGGCCATGGCGCCAATGAGACCTTTTTTATCGACCCTGTGCGTTCCTAGAGCATCAAAAAGCACGTTCTACGTCCCTTATTACACCGCGGGCTATGTCGCTCTGACTAGTAGGGGATACCTTCGTACTCGCCGTATCCGAGTGCCAAGTTCATGTTTTGCAGACACTGCGTCGCCGCGCCCTTGAGCAGGTTGTCAATCGTAGCGTTGACGACGACGCGCTTGCCCGAGCTGTGGACGGCGAAGCCACCAATCTCCACACCGTGCTTTCCGCTGATGTTGCGGACGAGCGGGGACTCGCCGACAACCTTGACAAGCTTCTCGCCGGCGTAGCGGTCTTGATAGAGATTGCGGATGTCTCGGGAAGTCATGGTACGGTTCAGAGGGATGGAGATGGTGTGCTGATACATGTCAGTATTGAACGGACACGTGTGATGGGTGATGACTTACGTGGATACCCTGGAACCACACAGCGACGTGCGGGATGAAAGCAACGTCTTTGCCGAGTTGGGTAGAGATCTCCTTCTCGTGAATGTGATCCGTCAAGCTGTAGGGAATAAGATTGTTCTCAAGGTTCTTGACATCATTTTTAGGGCTGGGCTTCGTGCCTGCGCCAGAGTAACCGGATACACCGAATACGGTAGGCTGGCCGCCGACGAACTCGAGGAGAGGCGCGATACCCAGCTGGGCGGCGGTTGCATAGCAGCCGGGGTTTGCTATCCGCTTAGCATCAGAGATCTTGCGGCGGTCGACAAGCTCAGGCAGGCCGTATGTCCACGAGGAGTCGAAGCGGTAGTCTGCGCTGAGGTCTACGATGACTGCTTCTTCCCTTCCGGTCTCATTGATGGCGTCGACGAAGGGCTTGCAGACGCCGTTAGGTAGGGCCATGACCCAGCAGTCAATGTCGCCCTTCTCAGCCATCTTCTTGACATCCTCCGGGGAGAGATTCTCATAGGTTATGTCACGCTTTGTGTAGCCCTCGAGCTTCTTACCAGCGAGTTCACGGGAAGAAACGTGTCGCAGATCCATGTTGGGGTGGCGGTTGAGAAGATCAATGAGAGCTTGTCCCGTGTAGCCACGTGCACCGATCAAAGCAACCTTTGCCGGCCAATCCCTGCTCTTGAACTTGACTCCGTAAGGTGGGTTGGGGTTGGTGGTCTCGATGGATTGCGATGCGGTCGTGGAGAACCCACGAGAGGAAGAAAGTGCTGGCGAAGAACCCAAAGTTGGCCTGGATGATCTACCCATGACACGTGCGGCTGAAGTCATAGTAGAGTATGCTCGTGCTTGTTGTCCGTGCTTCAAGCTCGCAGCGAAGTCGGCTGCCCTTCGCAACTGAGCCTCCAGGTTGTGGTCACCAAACATGGCCCTGCCATGCTGAGAAAACTCGCTCATCAGCTTCACCACCTCGTTCGCATCAGCGGAGCCCCAGAAGCAGAAGATCTCCTTGTCACGACGCAGCGTTCCATCGGCCTTCTCTTTGAACCATCCCAGGTTCTCGTCCTGGGTTTCCACAGTCCAGTACATCTTGGGGTACTTCTTCTTCATACGTTCGAAGATGTTGTCGGCAACGTTCGTGAGGAATGCATCCTTGGTCGTAGTGAAGGTGGATAGGCGAGCAAAATCAGAATCGCCCGACGGAGGGTATACGATAGCCACGGCGCCCATTGCGTCGTCAAAGAATGCCTCAAACGGCCGTTCCTTGAGGTCGTTCAAGTACCGGTCGACGACGTCCCCGGAGTCCAGGCTTTCGCGGTCCCTGAGCAATGCTTCCCTCAGCGTTGTGACATCTTCAAACTCGTCGAACTTGGTGGCGGTCTGGATGCTCTCGCCCTTTCGGATGAGGGTACCGCCTCCGGTGTGGGTGAACAGCTCTTTCTCGAGGTATTGAGGGTGAATGATAGCGACGCTAGAGGTCTTGGGCAAATCGTCCAAAAGCTTCTTGACTTCCACAATCTTCAGCTTGGTGCCGTACTTCACCCAGGACTGCTTCATGAGCGAGTCGTACTCCTCGTCTAGGTTGATAGTCGAGATGAGCTTCCCGGTCTCGCCGTTGAACAACCCTCCTTTCTCAGACAGGTATACAATCTTCAGCGGTTCCAGTGACCGTGCCAAGGCTCCTGCTACCACGTCCGCGTTGACATTCAGTATCTGGCCGTCCACGGTCTCAGCCATGGAGCACAGAATGGGCAGCTCCTTGGCCTTCAATGCGTCCACGATGGGCCTAGAGTTGACGTTGGTGATGTCGCCCACGTACTTCCACTTCTCCTTGTCCAAATAGTCTGCTTCCAGTACACCGGCAGTGATGGGCCGCGCAGGAATGCCCCAGTCTTGCCTGAGCTTGAGGACTAGGTCCATGTTGGCCTCCAGGAAGAGCTTGCGCGCAATGCCGAGCGTCTTCTTGTCCGTGACTCTTATCCCATCGATGAACTCGGGCTCGACGCCTGCGTCCAAAAGAAGCTTGTTCATCTGGGGCCCCGCGCCGTGCACGATGATGGGGTACAGCCCCATGGCATATAGATGCTGCAAGGCCAGACATAGCGTATCGATGTGGTCGGTGAGGATGGCTCCGCCCACCTTGACCACGGCGAACTGCTGCGAAGATACTGAGCGGAACTGGGCGAGGTACTGGTCAATCTCCCTGCGCGAGCTGACACTACCGAGCAAGCTCAGGAAGGCGGACCGCATGGACGTGGCATCGCGGCTGTCGGCGGACGACGTGTACAGGCGGGCGGTCGCGACGAGGGAAGTCCGGAGGGTGCGTGAAGCTCCACACGCTGCCGTGACTCGGCGCGACGAGCGTGCGGCCGCCAGACGAGCACCAGAACGCACGACGCCCTGCATTGTGACTAATATTCGTGCGGGCTGGGCTTCTGCAGCGCTCTCTAGACACGGCGCGGTGGTGCAGAGGGCGAATTGGTCGAGAGGAGCGTGGAAGAAGCGCGCGCTGATCAGATAAAGCTGGACATGGGCTGTTGCGTCAAAAAATTCGCTCCGGCGCCGATAACGCTGCTGCAAGCTCTCCCTCTCCCCGCAACTAGCGGTCCGCAATGATTGGTCCTGGGGTGCAGCCAAAAAAATTCATAAAGGGTGCATGCGACATGCGACATCATAGTGCAGGTCCATGGCCTGACTCTTGTATTCACTACTCTGCTTTTCGCCTTGAGAATTACGGAGCAGGCATGCATGTGCAACTCTAATCGCTTTCAAAAGGTGTAGCATAGAGTCAGGGTCATACCCCACTAACGTGTTCGCGCATGGAGCTACCATAAATATGTGGAGCATCTGATTGTAGCAGTCTTCACTCACAGGCAGTGTCTCGTATTCACAATGTATTCAGCCGGTATATAGACAGGGTAATCAGCCGCATAATGACAGCACATCTCAGACTTCTGGACCGAGGCATATGTCGATGGGTCGATGAAAAACCAGTTGAAGCTCCATTGATATCATCTAGCAGCCATGCTCAGAACTCCTCCTCAGGTATCGTGGAACAGAGGTGTCCTGAAGAAGGATAGAGCTTGTATTCCGTTGCAGGCTGATCGTTCGCATGCAGAGAAAAACAAGAAAAGAAGCCGTCCCGTCGCTCCCAATTCGCCAGAACCGTAAACTTACAAACCTAATGTCGTCGTCGACCGCCAGCGCAAGCCTGGTCCTGTCGACATTACCCGCGTGTCCCTGCTCTCTCCTCCTCATATTATTAATTGGGTAGGGATATGTGTATTTAGTTTTTGCCGCCAACGACGACTATGACAGTCAGCCATGTATTTCATCAGGTCATGCGTACGAGTCTTACCGGATGGTACGATGATGACAACGAGCAAGATGATGATGCCCACGATGAGGCACATGCGCATCTTCATGTCCTTCCACCACATCTGCTTGCGCACGCGGTTGGCGCCCCTTCGGAAGCCCTGGGCGGACGTAGCGAGATTGTCGGTCTTGTCTTGCAGTGAGTCCAGGCGCGCGCCTCGTTCTGAGACTTTGTTGATGTTGTCGCGCATGATACCGACGGTGCTGTCGATCTCCTATTGCCAAATGATGTCAGCGCTCTTGTTCGTTGCCGGCAAGGGGTAGCTGCAGGCTCTTGCGGGGTTGTGCGATGGAAAAATGGCTTAGGATACCAGCGCACACGGCGAAGCATCCAATACTGGCGCTGCGTGCGCCGGCTGTTAGCAGCCTGAGCTCGAGCTCGAGCTCGAGTTGCCTATCGCCGGACCTCCGCATCGCTCGACAGTCAAAGATACGCCCATGCGCATCGAGAAAAAAAACACGGAAAAGACGTACCGCTTGGAGAGCCGCGGTGCGGTGGTTCCCGCTCTGGTCTTGGTTGCCGGGAATGTACGGGTCGTAGGGCTGCTCGCGGTCGGCCATGGCGGTGGTGATAGTCGGAATGTGGTTCAGGAAGCGGATGCGACGGGCAAAGTCGTCAAAAGCGCAGTGCAGGTAGCGGTGGTGATGGTGGTGCGGTGGTGTTGGAGGATGGCAGGTGTGTCGTGGAAGCGGTTGGTTGGGGAGAGCGGCGAGACACAACTGGTGCTTGGACCGTTTGGAACCAGCTAAGCCTGAGGCTGAATGTCGCCGTGCAACTTCACAAAGCTGATCACAAAATATTTCCCGGGTGACGGGTTTGCAACGTGGGTCTAGTTTAGGCAGGAATGCGTGAATGCCGTGTGAATGTACTCGGGGGAGGCGTCTTTCTTATTGCTGATGCAGAGACTGCTGCTGTTCACCGAGCTGTTCCGCGCCACACACTCTGTTGCGTCACGTGCTGGCTTATACCACCCGCCATTATCAATGGGTCTTGGACGGGTCAAGGGCTGGCTCGACTCTGTCAAGGGTGCCGTGGCAACAAAGCGCAGCCCTGCGATTACGTATCCCGGTGCTGCTATTCCAAGACATGGCCGCTGAGCGCCGAGCTGTGAGGGGTGGCTGAGACGCGTATGCGACGAGAGGACTTCACGCGCAAGGAGTGCGTCTGCACGCAAGAGCGAGTATATTTTCGCTGCAACGAGCCTGAGCGAGCCTGACGCTGCCTCGCTGAAGTTCCCTTGCGCACACTGTCTGTTTGCAGCTTTATTGTTCGAAGGCGTGAATGTCAAAATGTCAATCCTTCTTGGCGCCATGCACACCGAGTAATACGCGTACGTCTGCAAGTCCGACACCTCCACAGTCCCCTGAGCCTCTGAACGCGGCGTAGACAGGCTAGCGACCGCTCCTCATACAACCTCACCAGTTCATATCCAGTCGCGCGCGCCCACTCCACCACGCTCTTTGACATCATCGACTTTCCGTGACATTCCCCTAATACTCGTCTTCGTGCCCCAAACCGCACGTCTGCCGCCTTTGTCGCCGCCCTGTCGCTCGTTTCACCTTGCCGCCGAACGAAGTACCCTCACAACCCCAAGTCGTTGATCCTCGATATATTTCCCGGACATAGCAGTGCTGGGACGCTTAGTGTGCGCAAGGCAGAGCGTTTATTCTGCGCTGGAATCTTTGCAGCTGAAGCGTGCGCTTGTATGCTCGAGAACCACCCCATAGAACCCACCGAGACTGGCCGCATAACCACACAATGAAGTTCGCTTCTTCGGCGCTCAGCGCGTTGAGTGCCTCGGCGCTGCTGCTGTCTGGTGCAGGCGCCATTGAGCTGAACGTCGACGACCCAGGTATGTTCTCTGCCGCCCGGCGCAGACGCCGCTGACACGTACAGAATCGATCAAGAAAGCCGCAGCCATTACTGCACAGGGCATGCGCGTCCTCTACACCGGCGACAGGCCCGGCGACGTGCCCGGCAATCTTCCAGACCCGTACTACTGGTGGGAGGCAGGTGCCATGTTTGGCGCATTTGTCGACTACTGGTATTACACCGGCGACGACCAATACAACGAGATGACGATGCAGGCCATGCAACATCAGATCGGAGACTTCGGTGCCTTCGAGCCGCAGAATCAGAGTAAATCGCTCGGAAACGACGACCAGGCCTTCTGGGGAATGGCCGCCATGTCCGCAGCCGAAAACAAGCTCCCAGATCTGCCCTCGACGGGTGACCTGAAGGGCCCGTCGTGGCTCACCCTTGCACAGGCTGTCTTCAACAGACAGACGGCCCGCTGGGGCAAAACGGGCACGTGTGGCGGCGGCCTGAATTGGCAGATTTTCGAGTTCAACAATGGCTTCACTTACAGAAACACAATCTCGAATGGATGCTATTTCAACATCGCCTCCCGCCTCTACAAATACACCGGGAACGAAACCTACAAAAACTGGGCTATTAAGACTTGGGACTGGGAAGCTTCCATTGGTCTCTTCGACAAGGACCTCCACTTCTACGACGGCAGCGACGAAACCAAGAATTGTTCCGATATAAATAGAATTCAATGGACCTACAACTTGGGGGTACACCTGTCCGGCGCAGCAGCCATGTGGAATGCCGTAAGCCTCCTCTCTTCCCCACATCCTTTAGGACCACACTAACTGTTACATCAGACGAAAGAAGACCCGAAACAAGACGCGCTTTGGAAGGGTCGCATTGAGCAGATGATCACAACCATGAAGGAGGTTTTCTTCCAAAATAACATCATGTTCGAAGTTGCCTGCGAGAAGAACGGCAAATGCAACAACGATCAGCGCTCTTTCAAAGCCTACCTCGCCCGCTGGATGGGCTATACCATGATTACTGCAAACTGGACCAAGGATCAATTGTGGCCATTACAGGTAGCATCTGCGCAAGCTGCCGCCAAGCAATGCAATGCTGGTCCCAATGGCACCACGTGTGGTCTTCGCTGGTGGACTGGAACCAACGACGGCAGCTTCGGTGTCGGCGAGCAGATGGCCGCCATGGAGATCATCCAGAACCTACTGATTACGAACGTGACCGGACCCGTGACGGAAAACACCGGCGGCACTTCGAAGAGCGATCCGTCTGCCGGAGGCGACCCCACGGTAGAACCGATCGTCTTCTCCGAGATTACCACTGGCGACAAGGCTGGAGCTGGATTCCTCACGACGCTTGTCCTCGTTGGCATTCTCGGCGGCGCGTGGTGGATGGTGGCGAGCTAATGGCGTAGCCCTCGCTGTGCATAGTGGCGGGGTTGGGAGTTGGATGGCTATCCTCGCTTTTGTTCTTGTCGATTATGTATGCGATGGGGAGGCGTGTATAGTACCCACTCCCGCGCATGGCTGGACATAGTACCTCCTCTTTCCTTTAATGGACACTACTAGGCGCTTTGTCGATGAATCATATACTGGCGTTTTTCCTTTCGAATTGTGCCTTTATCTTGTGGTATACGCATGTGGTAACTTCGATACCAACACTGTGGGTGTATCTTTGCTCGATCGCAACCTGACAGTTGATATGCTAGCAGTATGCACCATTTAGTTGTCTCCTGCTTAAATAACTACTTGAAATGCTGTAGTATGGTCAGTATATCGATAGGCCGTGACTGACCTCTTTAGAGTGAGCAGGTAAACGCTACTTCCTCGTCGGTTAGACGTCTGTTTGCTCCGATACCGCGACGGCCTTCACCTATGGTCACCCCACAGTCTGCTCCTGGGTACAAATATCTACATTCGACCACTGCTGCGCTTGTTTACTACACCATACTTCCACCACCGAAGTCCTGTGAGAGACAGCCTACCTACGATGAAGCCGCCGAAGATCAAAGAGGAGCACGACGACGCAATGGAGGCGGATATGCCTGACAATGACGCCGAGAAAGAGCTGGATGACGAATACAGCGATGGGGAAGTCAAGTTGGATGCGAACAACGACGAGGTCGGAGAGGTGTTCGCTGATGTGGAAGATGGCGAGGACCTTGGGCAGATCAATGCAGCTGTGGGCAATGTCAAGAAGCGCAAGGCAACGAGCAAGACCTTGCCGCCACGGAAGAAGAACAAGGTCGGTCACGAAGCAACGGCATCTTTGGACAAGTCTCGCAAGCCAGAGAAGACCAAACAAGTCGAGAAACCTCGCATGTTTCTTGATTCGTGCCCGAGCCTTCATCCAGACGCACCCTTCGGGTATCCACGGATTATCAACTTGACCAATTCTTGGGTTTACAAAGATAATAACGTAAAGTATTATCTGTGTGACGGAGTCACGACGTTGTTATGGCATCGGGATCGAGCAGCCTTTCACAAATTCTTCGATCCTATGATCTAAGAGTTCATGTGGTTGTCTAACAATAGCGCCGGAAACTGGGTTATAGTGATCAAGCGAGACGGAAGTCACGTTTTGGTAAGTCTCGAATATGCAAATGACACAATCTGTGCCAGGATCATGGCTGAATAATTGTCTAGGTGGGCTCGCGTGATTATTTACACAAATGGAACTTGATGACGTTCGAACATACTATTGACTTTGTCGGCAAGTGGCAATTGTGCCGTGGAAAGGAGGGGAGTAAATAGCCTGCTGGCCTACGGGATATTGCGGTGCTGCGCAAACATGCGACAATATATTCTGAAATTCTATCGGCCGATGTCAGCAAAGAGGAGAGATCCATTCCTTCACTGGGGGCAAGGCTTCTTGTTGCGGTAGACGGATGGGAGAAATGGGCACGTTATGTGGATACCTCCACGTTCAAAGCTAAGTAGACGAGAGGCAATTCAAGGAACAGCAGGCCAAGGGTGGCTGTCTTCTCTTCACATTTACATTTTCGGAGATGAGCCTCGGTTACTACTTTTATGCCGTGTGCCATGATTATCTCCCAGGTCTCTAGGTAGCACCACTCCTCTTTAAGCGTCAACTTGGAAATTACATCTCAGGAGCACTCTATATTCCACAATTAATGCACATATGCTCTTTGTACGGAATCTCTTTACCCCAGCAACTGACTATCTAAGCAAAAACTAACTTAATGCAAGTTGCGACTTTCATCATGCACCACTTATACGACACGTTTGCGCATGCAGCTTCTGCAGTATAGTCGCTAGCCGCTCTTTCCTGTTCTGTCAGCTTCGTTTGCTCTCTCACTAGCGAGCAAGTTTTGCCTACCGCACACTGCCTTCACCGCTTTGATTTTGACAGCTACCACTCTGCTTGGCAATGGCCAGTACTTGAAGTAGCTCCTCATTGCTCAATTCTCGCGCTCACCAACCTACCCTCCTGTTCGCTTTCGGTTGCGCGACAATGCCCTCGACCAGGCGACGCGAACACCGAAATGGACAAACTATGATCGAACGATAGCGACGTGGAGATGTAGCTGGAGGCGCTTGACCCGGAGCATCTTGCCAGAGCTTTCAACAGAGAGACTACCGACGAGGACCTGCAGCAGATCAACGCGGCCGTTGACCGGGTGAAGAAGCGCAATACGGCAAATGCATCAATTCTGAAGAAGACCGAAAAGCGACGGAGAGTTTTGCCCCTTCTTGATACCCAGCTGCATGCTCCCGAGGAAGTTTGTCCAAAAGAACTGGTCGCAAGTTCTGGAGAGGAGGCAATAATTGTTGCAGAGTTTGGCGAAGATGCAGCCCCTCCTTGCTATCTTGCCTCTTGTCCTAGCCTGCTTGTCGATACGCTACTCAGTTACGCCTACCTTATCGACCAAGAGAGATTCTACGAGGGAGAGGCCTCCCAAAATGTCAGGCTTCGTGATGGTGTGGCCACCACGTTTTGGAATTTCGACCAAATGGCCTTTTACAAGTTCTTTGATCTTTCCATTCGGGAGTTCGAATGGATTACAAAAACGAAAGCAAGAGCAGGGATGGACGACCATGCCATCCGGAGAGAGGGTAATATAGTCACTGTAAGCGCTCCACACTCCTGCTATATTCAGTAACTAACATCATTTAGGCATGGATGTCCTCTACTCTCTCCAATAGTATAGGTGGCAGTCATCGGGTGTCTTTGTTCACTTGGTACGTGGAGTCTAGAATTGACTATCTCGGCCAGTGGAACGATATCTTCGGGCACTCCATCGCGTACCCCAGTGGAAAACTACGCAATTTCGATGGCACCCCCAGATGGAACTCGTACGAGATGGACCCTCTATTGGCGTTCTCCAAGCAGATTCAGTGCAATCCCGTCACTGCACGAAAATGTGGAAAGGACGTAGCTGAATCTCTTATCGGCTGACAGATGTGGGATAAGAAGAAATGAAACGACAGAGTTCTCTTGGAAGGCTAATTAGGTGGTAGTATCTCTGGGATTTGAGGGCTGCTGTGAGGCGGACATTATAGGCATGAATAATGGCAATGGATACAAACTTATCAACGGGTTATGGCTAAGGTTGCATCGAGTATCGTGTAAGTCAGGCTCCACGCCAACAAAGAGCTCGCTTGTTTGGTAGCAGGCTGATTCTATAGGAGCGTAGCCGGCTCATTGAGAAGGCATAACGAAATTCAGATCATCTTGTGCAGCACACTGTAGCCGTGATCAGCCAATACAAGCAACTTGGTATATTGAAGTCCCTCAAAAGCCTGTGAATAGTGACATTTTACGGATTCTCCATTTACTGGCGATGCTGTAGGTGACAAAAGTTGCGCCAGACGCCCTAGGATAGCAACGTAGATGGACAAGTATTTTAGCGGTCCAATGTAACAAAGATAGTTCTTGAGCAGCGAGTTGTTCTAGCAGCTATTATTCCACGGTTGCTCCTGCCTTCACCAAACCGCTCTTACCTTTACCACCGGTCGCCCCGCAACTCACAACCGCCGGTCAAATAAGAACTCCTCCGCTTTTGCGTTCTTCCCCCCTTCTCCCTTATTCTACCTCTCCATTCACACGATGCGCGCAACCCCGAGATGGATTACATCCAGGGGAAGGCGAGGCAAGAATGCCTCGAGGTGATTGATCTCCGATACGTGCTCAACATTCTTATCTTCTCGTCTGCGTGCTCAACGCTCCACCCAGAGAGACCGATCGACTTCTCACGTATCGTCGACCACACGCGGTTCAACGACCTTACGCTTACGGCGCAGCATTTGCGTCTTTGCGACGGCGTTGCAACTACGCCGTGGAATTATGATCGCAATGCTTTCGAAAAATTCTTCGACCCGACTGTGAAGGTCTTCGCGTGGCATAGTCTTGTCCCTTTACCATACAAGCTCGATCGTTCCGTGGCTGCTGATCTCCTAATTAAGCGACGCGGCAACCAGGTGGAGGTAAGTTCAGTCCGAATCTCAATAAGAGTATGTGAAAGTCCATTGACTCACAAATCTTTAAGTCCATATGTTTCGTTTTCCTAATGCAACCTGGCTTCCAACAAGGACATGCTATATTTGGTTATATAGTTATACGCCTCACTCAACTCCACCGGGAAATGGACCGTTACACACCGAGAAACAACGTTCACTATTTATGAAGTCACAAGAGAATTTCCGTTCAGCTTCACCGGGAAGTGGAGGCGTATCGACAGAAAGGGAGAATATCGACTCTGGGGGAGGAGGGAGTTCAGGTGGATCGGACCCCTGCACGAGCGGGAAGCATGCTACCTATCCGCCGAGGTTACAGACACAAAGGGCTAGACTCTTCGAGAAGCCCTTTGACCATGAACATATCTGCAACCATCCTTGTGCATGTGCTACATACGCTGGTACATTGGCGGCGCGGGCTATGATTCTGGGTTAAGCCTGGGAGGTACAGAACGAGCAAGGCCAGTAAAGAGAGACCATGTGAGAGCTAGTGATCCATACGCATAAGGAAGAAATTGAGAATTGTACTTGTTGTTGTATTAGGTAGTAGTAGTAGTAGTAGTATTGGTTTTACGTCCTATATAACCTCCCAGGGGGTATGTAGACGTGCCCTGCACTTAGTAAGGGCCACTCATGCTAGTGCTACCGCTGCTGTAGGAGCGGTCTTTCTTGCTGCTGTCCCTCTCCAAATAGGGGCGACTCAGCTGTTTAATCTGGCCTTTGTGTGACAATAGTGGGAAATGGGGTAGCCTTCTACCTGCCCCCAGTCCTATACAGAAGCATGCCAAGACTTATTAGAGGTAAGGAGAGATATATACACGCATATAAGTATACAAAAGAGAGAGCTTAGTCTTATATAGTAGATACCCTAGCAAGTTAAAAGCAGGTAGCGTATTTACTTCGCCTAAAGCAAGGGTTTGCGTCCGCTTGCCTATAACGTGGTTAGCTAGTTGTTTGCTAACGTGTGCTATTACTAGCACTAAGTGCAAGAAGGGTTGCGTATTCTCCTAGGCTTAGCGCCCTAAGGTACTGTATTCCTTCTCTAGTGTCTATTAGGGGATGTGTTAGGCGTTGCGGCCAATAGTTAAAGCGTCGCACTATCCGTGGGCAGTGTACAATATGGTCTAGGGCCAGGTCTGCTCCGCAGGTGCACGCGAGGGTCTCCTCATCATGCTTAAACTTCCTATGGTACCAGGCGTAGTTGCCGTGTCTTGTCCTCATGGATAGGAGCTTGGCCAGGGCGGGGCGTGTGAGCTCCAGCTCCGGCGGTTGCCTGGAGGGGGTGTATGCTAGGCCCCACTAGTTGTACCATGTAGAGAGATTTGGTGTGCGTGTGCGCCACCACTCTTGTTATGCAGCGCGTACGTATGCGCGCGCATCAGATCGTAGACCTAATATCGTGGGGTCAGCTGCCTTCCCTGTAGGTGGGCGTGGGTCCTTGGCTACCTCGTCTACTAGCTAATCAGCTAGCTCATTGCCTTCAATGCCCATGTGGCCTAGTAACCATCAGATTTAGATATCCCAGGTGTCCATAGCTTCCTAGCAGCGTACAAAGGCCCACTAGGATGACGGCGCGGGGTCTCCCCTAATGCCCCAGATAACCAATGTGCTATCTACACACATCTAGATCTGGCTTAGGCGGTGCGCCTAAGTCTATAACACGTGTTAAAGACCTCTCCAGGCCCCCACTACTTCTGCGTCGAAGACGTGGGCCCGCGTGTTAAGGGAGCCTTTGCCTGTGTACAGCAGACTCTGGCCCTGGTACACAGCGTATCTATAGGTTACGTGGCGCTCGCCGTTTTCTGTGCGCTGTTCCGAGCCGTCTAAGAACACTGTGATTGTCTCGGTAGGCAGGCTTGTCCACCATTGTTTAAATTCTTCAGTAGCGAGCTTTTTAGGCTTATTATTTGCAGGGTCTGTTCGGCACTCGTTAGAATAGTGCGATTATAGTAGTATAGGGCGGGGTACTAGTGCGAATAGCTATGCGAGTAGTTAAACTTTTATGTGTGGGCGCTGCGGGCGTCCAGCGCCTCTTCCTCTATATGCTACGGTCAGTCGCGTGCGCGCTGCAAGCAGGTATCCTTTGTTAACGCAGTGCAGGCGCATAGCGAACCTCGCCTTACACTCTTTAAGCGCCATAGCTACTAAGGGAATACCTGCGTCTCTATACAGCGTGGCAGTAGGCGTGGTGCGGTAGGCAGGGACGACGCCTCTAACCGCTATCGTGAGGGCCTTTTCCAGGGCGGCGATATGCCACCCGAGTCGTGTGCTGACCTTTTGGTTCTGCGTGGCTCCCATAATCTTGGGGGGCTTCGTGCGCCCTCCATACCAGGCCTCGTTTCCATACAGTAGGCGTGGCAGTACGCATGAGATTACCGCTTTGCGCAGTGAGCTGGCTGGTAGGCCATGCTAGATCCTAGCAAGGCTGCGGATGTGCTGTGCGACTGCGCGTCCTTTGGCTACGCGAGTGGCAACGTGTGTTTTAAAATTAAGCTTCCTGTTAAAGTAAACACCTAGCCAGCGTAGCGCCTTATCTAGTGGTGTAGGTTAGAGGATAAGCTAATCGTTAATCCAGATAGGTAGCGAATAGTCACTTTTCTGCTTAGTTAGGTGTATCATTTCGAGTTTCTCTAGGGCAAATGCCACGTGATTAGCGTCTCCCCAGGAATTTATAGCGCCTATGTCTTCTGCCAGCATTTCCACGTTCTGGTCTAGGGAGTGGGATCGCCTGTAGAGGCAGATATCGTCTGCGTACCCAAAGCGCCTGGCAGGGTCTTGCTAAAGTAGCTCTGCCAGATAAAGTGTGTACAGCACTAGTGATAGTGGTAAGCCCTGCGGCGTCCCGCACTGTACTAGGTGGGGCGCTGTGGTGGCTTCTCCTAATCGCACTTGGACGCGGCGGTCCTAGAGGAAGTTTTTCACGATTAGGAGGGCGCTGTCATGCCATCCTTGGGCCTTCATCCTGTGTAGAAGTCGATTTCTAAGAAGTGCGTCAAAGGCGCCTTAGACGTCTATAGTGACCATAGTAACGTGCTGACCATTAGAGAAGGCGTCCTCCACGTTATGTATAAAGACGGCTACTAGGTCCATGGCTAATCTCTTAGGGAGAGCCCCCCCGTGTTGGGGGCTTAGTATGCTGTGTGCCATGGTAGTGCTAGCAAATCTCCTTACTAAGATTCTCTCTAGGCCCTTGCCTAGGCAGGATAGCAGGGCGATGGGTCTCTATAATCTAGGGGAGGATTTGTCCTTTTTGCCTATCTTAGGTACCATAACAACCTCTGCGACCCTCCACGCGTGGGGGAAGTAGCTAAGGGCCAGACAGCGCCAGTATAGGCTGGTAAGATACGTCTGAATATAGTGCTAGCATGTGGTGAGCATGCGGATAGTAATCCCGTCCGTGCTAGGTAAGGTGCTTGAGACTCCTATTGTGTTACGCTCAACCTCTTTAGGGGAAAGGTATAGGTCCTAGGGGAGGGCGTGATGGCCCTGCGATCCTTGGACGTTAGGTGCTAGAGCCTCTGGTAGGTCATCGCTACTGTCGAAACAATAGAGTATTGCTTATCTAAGCGTCTCAGCTTTCTCCTGCGGGTCCGTAATATAGCGCCCCTCGTAGGCCAGCGGCGGGTCTGGTCTTGTTGGCTCAAGCTTGTGCCAGCCTATAATTTAAAAGAGGTCGGAGTCCTCCTTTGCGCTATCGATAGTATGTTGCTAGTATTGTCTCTTAGCCTTTCTTACTATGGTCAGGAAGCTGCGAGTCTCTGGGGTCTGGGTGCCTATGTGGCCCCGTCTAGACTTAAGGTGCAGGCGCCTGGCGTCAGCGCACTCGTCTGTCCACCAAGGTGCCGCCTTCCTGCCGTCCCTCTTTAGGCAGCCGGTTTTGCGTAGAGCATCTTAGAGCAATGAGGTTAACGCTGCGGCGCACTCTTCCACCTGGCGTAGGTTAGAGGCCGCTGCTATCAAGGGCAGCTGTGGCATACCCATTGCGACTAGTCGGGTAAAGGGAAGAAGCTTCTTTCTAGGAAGCCTAAGGCGATATTGTTTGCGGCTTGGTGTGCCTCTGCCTGGCAGTGTCGTAACTAGGGTAGCGTAATTAGAGCCGTAGTGCAGGTCGTCGCGTACCTTTGTCTTAGCAAAGGCGATATTAGAGAAGCTAAGGTCCAGGACGTGGCCGGCTCTGTGGGTGGCTCTGCCGGGTTCTCCAATGTAGTCTATGCCGCTGTCTGTGGCCCAGCGCGCAAGCTCGGCGCCGCCTTGCGAGGTGGTGATACCAGGCTCAAATGTATCGTGCTTGGTGTTGAAGTCTCCCCCCACTAGGCATCTTGCTGGGGGGGTGAGGCCTGTGACATACTCTAGGACCGGTGTGGTCTGAGGCTGCCTATAGATGTTGAGGATAGAGACCCCGTTGACCTGAATCCATTGTCTGTCCCTGTCCTGCAGGGGCGCTATGGTCGTGATGTGGAGCTGTGCGCCTTTCAGCGTGTAGATGAGGACTCTGGGTCTCTGTGTCTCCCTGTGCTGGGGGTCGTCCCAGCTATCGATGGGTGGGTGTAGCTGGTAGCTTGGGTGGTTTGAGGTGCGGGTGCCAGGCCACGTGGCCGGCTCCTGTATGCATACTACGTCGATACCTTCTTAAAAAGCGAGCTCCAGGGCCGCAATATGGCTAGGCGAGCTTCGCCCCACATTTGTCCAGCTAACCTGTATATCACGCTCCCTAAGGGGAGTCCTTTGTCTCTGTAAAGGTGTGCTTAACATAAGAGATTATTCTCGTCGCTTATGCTTACGTCTCTCTCTAATAAGAATAAAGCTATGTAATCTTGAGGTGGCGCAACGCTGCGCGCCGACATTGCCGCCAGATTTAGGTTCCTAGGGATATGAGTGGAGCGTTGTGGGCGGGTAGAGGGCCTTGTTGACGCCTCCGGTCCTGGGTTACGTCGCTTGTTGGCGTTTGGTGGCGTTGTTGCTGTGCCTGCTGGATGTGAGCTAGAGGTAGCGGGGGCACTATATAGGCCATCACGGAGCTCTAGTGAGCTGTCCTAGGCTGCCGCGGTTGCTGCCTCTGTTTCGGTACCTGGGGACGGGCGGTTGGCGTGCTCATAGGCCTGGCGACCAGCGCGGCGGTATGTGCCCATCTCCCTCCTCGTTGGCCTGATAACCTGCTTGTTAACTCGGCGTGGCGCTGCCAGGCAGTCAATGTGCCCTGCCTAATGTGGGCCAAGATAGTTGGCGCACTGCACTGGATAGGTGCATCCTAAGCCTAGGGGGCCTGTGTGGTCCTCTTGTTTCTTGCCACAGTTGTTACAGCGGGGGAGGCGCACGCATTTCAGTGGGTTATAGTAGCCCTAGCAGCCTAGGTCGTGTCGTTGTATAGCTAGGGTCTTAGTAATCGCCCTTAAGGCGCTATTATTGCCTAGGAGCCTAAATTGTCGCACTTTCTTTATAAAGGAGATAATCTAGGTGATAGTTCTATCTTTATTAGCGCCATGCCTTGACTATCTATAGTTAGTAGGTAGTGAGCCTGTCTGTACGGCTGCCTCGTCCTCTATCATGTCGTGTGTAACTGGCACCTCCAGGCCTAGCAAGGATCGGTACGCGCTAGGGACGTTGGGTACAGCATAGTTAAACCATTTCTGTGGCAGCTTGGCTATGCTGCCTCCTACAGCGCTTATTATTAAATCTTTCTTTCCCTGTTCTATAAGGCTGTCTCTTGTCTTATTATTAGCGGGGGTGACGGCCTATCCTGTCCTAGTCTTTAAGGCGCTAGGTATGGCGCTAAGGTCAAGGCCTAGCGTGTCGCAAATAGCCTTTTTAATTACATATAGTAAGCTTTGTAAGAGCCGCTCCGGCGTAGGCACCGTAATAAGGATCTTAGGGTCCTTAGTGTTGCTTTAACTACGGCGGGTGTGTCTGTTAGCGGTGGCCCTAGTGCTGCTCTAGTTATTACTAGAGGTGGTGTACCCTATGCTTAAGGGGTTCGCGCTGGCAGCTACGTTTGCCCATGTTCTTGGCCCCGCAGCCCTGCTGCGGTTGCGGCTGCTGTCGCTGGCACTGGTGCTGGCGTTGGTGATACTCTCAGTGCGGTCTGTGCGCAAGAGGCTTGGCGCTGGGGTAGAGTTTTTCAGGGCCTGTATAACGCGCTGGCGGAGGGCGTTGGCGACTGCCTGCTCTTCAGGGAGCTTATAGGCATTGAGGCAGCTGTCTACAGCCTGTGCTAGGGTGTAGATCATGGCCTCCTGGGTGGCGGCAGCTTGTTTGGCGGCCGTGATGTGGGTTGTCAGGGCTTTAGTTACTGTAGTAGTAGCTGGCGCGTTTCTAGTCTGCACTCCTCTACCTAGGTTAAGACGTGGTATCGCTGCTACATGCTGCTGCGGCTGTCTCCTTAAGGGGTGGCTTATATTAAGGTGCCTCGCTGACTCTGGGTTAGCGGGGCGGGTTGCTGTGGAGGCTTCTGGGGGTAGTCTCGCAGGCGTCTCTATGCTATTATTTACTAGCTGCAGGCACTGCAGGGGTAGAGGATGGCTTAGAGATAGGTTTTAGGTGATTTTAAGATTGAATCTAATGAAAAATATACAGATTTCAACAGGTTCTCAAAATTCAGAAGTTGGTAAAGGTGTGGTGAAGTGGATATGCACACTGTAGAAAGCCGATACAGTCGAACACCTCTATCGTGTGCCGCATGGAATTGGTGCGGTCCGGTAGTAAACGCGCGAACACTTCTGTGGTTGGCAGCTAGGGGAGGGTACAAGGCCGTAGTCAAGCCGCTGCTCGAGACAGGTAAGGTTGATGTTGACTCCAAGGACAAGAACAGTCAGACACCGTTGTCCTGGACTGCCAAACATGGACACGAGGCCATAGTCAAGTTGCTGCTTGGTACGGGCAAGGCCGATGTCCACTCGAAGGACAAGGACGGTCGGACGCCACTGTCATGGGCAGCAGAAGGAGGGCACCTCGCCATCTTCGAGCGGCTGCTTCAAGAGAAGACCAACGTTAATGCACCAGGAGCAGGATGTAAAGGAAGAACAGCCCTGCAGGCAGCAGCAGGCGGAGGCCATCTCGCAGTAGTCGAGCGGCTGCTCTAAGAGAAGGCCAACGTCAATGCCCCAGGAGCAGGATGTAAAGGAAGAACAGCACTGCAGGCAGCGGCAGGAGGAGGTCATGTCAACATTGTCGAACGGCTGCCTCAAGAGAAGGCCGACGTCAATGCACTAGCAGCAGCATATAAGGGAAGAACGGCACTACAGGCGGCGGCAGAAGGAGGGCACCTCGACGTCGTCGAGCGGCTGCTCCAAGCGAAGGCCAACATCAATGCACGAGTAGCAGAAGGTGATAGAAGAACGGCACTGCAAGCAGCGGCAGGAGGAGGCCATCTCGCAGTAGTGGAGCGACTGCTCCAAGAGAAGGCCGACGTCAATGCACCAGGAAAGTGGGAAGAAACAGCACTGCAGGCAGCGGCAAGAAGCGGTCATCTCGCAATAGTAGAATATCTGCGGAAGGCTGGTGCTGTAGAATAACGGTTCCAGTTTCATTGATATGTTCATAAGGTCACCGCCTTCGTCGAGGCAGTTGTTTTTCTATATTTACTTGATATAAAACCCGTTCTACTACTTTCATTGAGCTCGATTACCCTTCCCTTCTATTAGGGATTGCGACTTCATAAAGCGTATATTTTTCGATAAATGGTTACAAGAATGAAGTTTCTAGAACGAGCTCCGTAAAATTAGAAAACTAAATGTGTCTTAACGTTATTACATTATTTGAGGTTTAACGTTAGCTCCCCTTTTAAAGTTAAACGAGCCTATGAACGGGAGGACGGCTGAGCCGCTCCGGCCAGGGGGTTGCGCCGGAGGCGATGTTTGTAGGTATGGCTGAAGAGAAGAGTGCTGTATGCAGCTCTGTATATAGTCTTGCCAATAATAGCCATGATCACAGCTCCGCTGGTGCTCATCCTTCACGAACATGAACGATTCAAAATTCCGCATGACCCTCAAAGGTAAAACGTAAGCACATCTCTACCGCCCTAGAGATTGCAGTGCTCATGTAAGAAGCTGTTAGTTGTTTAACCGTACAACAACCGTATTACCAAAACATGTCAAGCACTTCCACTTTCGTATGCGCTCGCAACGACGGCGTGTCGCCGGTGACGCTCAACCCACCTGTCGAAGCGCAGGCTCCAATTTCCAGGGCCGCCACACTCAGCTCAGTCTTATATCCCCCCTATTGTGTTCCCCGTCAACGAACCGAGACGAGCTCTCGGCTGCTGCTTGGTCTAAAAATCGGCGCCGGTGGACTCGAGAAGCATAAGGAGGTGGTGGCTTGGTTAGGGCTTTTATTCGGTCAGCGGGGAGAATAATAGCGGGAGGGCGAGGTGATAAAACACAGATCTATGTTCCATCAGAGGCCATCAAGGTCATCGTGCGTTGGACCGCATCTTGAAGTTGTAGAATAGCTATGTCGAAGCTGGTTTTAACGCTGACACGTGTTGGCTAACTACACAAGCGCCGGGCTACCGTGCCTTGGCAGACGATGCGCGTCGTCAGACGATGCGCACCCCACCAAAATCGCTCGGCCAGCAACATGAGGCTGCTAAGCTACCTATAATTAATATTATTACAAGATTTTCTAGAGCTAATGTCTCCTAGGTCTATAGATAATTATTATTAAATTAGATTATAAATATTTACTTAGTATTTAGATAATATGGCCGCAACGCGTCTATAAGGTAGATACTATAAATAAGACCTTATTAATATCTATGGTCTTACGCTAAACTTGTTTAGTTTTAATAAACTTACTAAAAGGCTTTATAGCCTTCTTATTACCTCTTTAAGATAATTTAATACAATTTTAGTATTACTTTTATACCTTACGGACCTATTAAGTAAGGCGTTTCTTTATAGCTTTATTAGCCCTTTACTTTACAAGCGTATTTTTAGTAGTTACTTAAATAATACGCCTCTCTTGAAGTAGTTTTATTTTAAGTTACTCACTTACCTTACGTGCCTCTACTTACTTAGTTTTTTAAAACTATAATTACTATACCATAGTATTTTTTTAATACTAAAGATTACGTGCTTAATATATACTCTAGTGTGACTAAAAAATAGCTTCCTTATAATACTTATTAAGCTAATTATAATATAAAGGCCTGCCTTGCTTTAAGCGCTTCTTTTAAATTATTAGAGTTTTTATAGACCCTTGTTTTTATGCTCTGAGAGCTACTTTTATATAAATATTAAGTATACTATTTAACTTAGCTTCTTAGCCTTTTTTATACCCCCCATATTAATAATAGCCTTTAGAAGCCTATTAATCTTTCATTAACGTAAAGCACTAAGTAGTACGGTTAAGCTTTTTTATAATTATTAATTAAAAAATATAGTTTAATTAAATTACTTAAGGATAATTATTAGATCTAGTAAGAAAATACCTATAGCTTTAAAAGCCTAGAGGATTAAGAGCTACCTTATAGTATCAACTTAGGCCTTTTAGAATAGGCTAAAGAGGTTTCTTTTGGTATTATAAGGCGCTCACACCTTAGTCTGATCCGGGTTAGGACGGTAAGGCTAAAGTAGTACTTTATAAATTATTTAGTAGTATAAGTTAATGCGACAACTTATCGCGTGGCTATACAATCTAATTTTATAATAAATAAAATAACTATTAGTCTATATAGAGAACGTACTCGAGCAGAAGATTGTTAGATAAGATGCTTGCGTGCGATAAGGTATGATAATTAGTGATAATTGTGTCTTGTTCTCTGTCAACTCTGTTGGGTTGGTTTTAACCCCTAGGCTAGTACGATAAGCGCTGTGGTCCCTGCTCGATTGTACAGATCCGACCTCAACGCACTCGTTCTATCTAACACACCCCCTTAGCTTAGAAATCCTTGCAGGCTAGATTATATTATAGTTTCTTATTATGCGAGCGCGAGGTCTTTAAGTTATTTCTAAATCTCCTTAAAAGGCGCTTTGTTTATTACCTTAGGTCTCTCTACTTCTACTAGTCTAAGTTAAGTTAGGAACCTTTCCCACTTGTTAACTAGGAGGACCTTTGTAAAGCCGTCGGCGATTATATCTACTAATTATACGTACTCTACCTTTATCTTTCCAGTAGAGACTTCCTGTCTCAGCCAGTGATTGTAAATGTTGACGTGTCGTAGTTTAGTCTAGAGCTTAAATATCTCCTTAGTTACTAGTCGAATAGTTTGCTTGTTATCGCATTAGATAGTAATTAACAATAAAAGTAGTTCAATCTACAGTTTATCTAATAGTCGTGAAATAAAAATTGCTTCCTTAGCCACTTATAATAAGGCGAGAAGCTCTGCTTCAGTTATTAAGGTTATAATAGTGTCTTGTTTATTTGCTCTCTAGGCAATAAGTTCGTTAAATAGCTTAATAGCGTATCCTTACGAGCTCTTTCTATCTAGTGTATTATTAGCAAATAAAGCATCGTTAGCTACTTAAAAGTAGTTGCCTCCTCCAAGTTACAGTGCTCTCCATCTAGTGCTAGACAAGTATAGTAGTACTCAATCGGCGGCATTGTGATGTTCGGAGCCCAGATTTAACAGGAACCGAGCTAGCCTTAAGGTTACAAAGGCGATATCTAGTCAGGTTATTACTATCGCAAACAAAAGTGATCCAATTTTACGTTAGTATTTATTAATTTCTAAGGGTGTTACTAAGCCTGTTCAAGGCTTTAACTCGGTAGTGGCTATTAGGGTATCGTGACAGATGTCTTTCCTATTAACTAGTTAACTAATCTTCTCTACGTATGCGGCTTGAGAGAGTTAGATCTTCTAGTAACTTTAGTCCCCAATAACCTCTACGCTAAGAAACCACTAAAGGTTATTTCCTCTAGTAAAGATATATTTCTCCCGTAGGCGCTTAATTATTTGCTAGGCTTCTTACTCTTTCTGCTTGTAATACGCTACTATAATATCGTTAACGTAGAAGAAGATAACAATTCCGTCTTTAATAAGGTAGCATGGCTCGTAAGGCACAGTTTAGAAGTCAAGAGCTTTAAGTATTATGGTGAATTCTCTCTGCTAGAGGAGTGGTGAGATCCGTAGACTATACAGAGCCTTGTTAACTTAGAGGATCGTTCCAGGTTTTTAATAGCTATAGGGCATTCTTATATATACTTCTCGATCTATTGTTGCATGGACAAAGGCGTTCGTGACGTCGTATTATTTAAGCTCTAAGTTATGGTGGGCTGCAATTACTATTAGTTTTTAGAATAACTGGCTAGCGAGCGTGGCTGCGTAAGTGTCCTGCGAGGTAATATTCCGTTATTAATTACTACGGACGACTAGTCGCGCCTTGCACTTTAGCAAGCAGTAGTGCTTATTAAGTTTATAGGTGTATACCTATATATAGTTAAGGATCTATTATCCTGTCAACTTAATCTTCTTTATTAGTACCTCTAACTATAATTTTATTTATTAATAGCTTACAAGATAGGCCTGTTCTGCTTCTTTAAATAGTTTACCTATCGGGTAGTCCTTAAGCTTGGTACGGTACGTTGGCAGAGGTGGGAGTTAACTTTAATAGGGCTTTAAGCCTTTAGCGAGCATTCTTATTATCTTTACCTTGTCTATAATATCCCCTCTGTATTTCCTAACGTGGCCGGCTTAGGTTCCCGCCATGAAGGCTACTACCCAGGGGGCAGTCTTAGGCGACCTATATTATGTTACTTTAGATTTATTTCTAGCTATTAACTAAGCAAGCAATGCTGCAGGTAGTAGTATAAATAAAGGAGTTAGGTAACTATCTCTAATTTTCCTCCCTTAATAGTAGCCTGGCGGGTCTACTTCGCCTTAATAGTCTGGAAAGTCCTTAGCAGCCTTATCCTTATAGAAGGACTCTATTTCTAGTTACTAAATAAGAGTTAGTAGTTTAATAGTCCTTACATGCGTGGCTATTTCTTCCAGCGTGTTATGCATAAGGTTATTTATTAAATCTTTAGTCTTCCTATTGAATATAGACTGCTTGTTAAAGACGACGTCTCGGGTGCTAATCACCTTAGCGAGTAATGGTATCTAAATGCGATAGATGTTTAAGGATCGGTATCTAATAAGATAGCTAATCTAAGCTTTCGGATCGAGGCGTTGCAAACGTAATTTGCCTTAGTAAGTGTTGTCGGTCATCGTAAAGGCTTTGCAGCCATACGCCTTTAGGTAGGCGAGATTAGGTTTCTGTAGTAAAGTTACGATCCTATTACTAAACGCAACTTGTATAAAGAATATCTTATATAGCGTCTTTTAGTTATTTGCGTAATTTAGTGTTTAATTATAGAGGTATACTATAGCCCTTATAACTTTAGGCTATAGTTCCTAGGATAGGTTGGCATCGAGTCGCATTACGCGTAATTTCTCTTTATTTACACTCCCTAAGCGTTTGGCACCTCCGTTCTAAGCTTAGGTATCTGGGGCCAAAGGCTCGATGATGATTCCTTAGGTTACTAACTAATATTTTACTTTTAGTTTAACTATAGTAATTTTATTGTCTGCCTCGATAGTCTTAACTGTTATGTTGTAGTAGTTCTTAAGGAATAGGAGGAAGGTTAAAAGGATCTTAATAATTAATTTTGCTATTCTGTTATCTGTAAAGTAAAAGTCCCATTATAGTCCTAAGAATTTATTAGTAATTAATATTTAGCTCTTTTCTTTAGTAACGCTTTGCGTTTCGTATGTATAGAAATCGATAGTTAGCCTCTCTCCAGGTCCTTTAGTGTTAATCCGTGGCGCGCGGCTAATCTGTCGTTTTAATTTCGCTCTACCACAAGAGTTATACTTAACTATCGTGATCCCTTTCACGCGCACCCCCTTAGCTTGCTACACTAGGTGCTTAATTGCTACTAGTCTAGGGTATCCTAGTCTCTTGTGCTAGAGCATAGCTAACGCTCTCTATAGTGCTCTTTTTATTTAGGAGGTGATCTTGCGTGCATGATATAAGGCAGGTAGTAGTAGGTTATACTCGAGTACCTACTAGCCGTGGATCTTAGTGAGATTCCTAATAATTATGTTATTTAGTCCTTTTAGAGTAGTTAAGTCTATTTACGTATCCCACCAGATTCCTCTCTATCTTAGTAGTTAAAAAGAGACTAGATTACATAGTAGGTTAGGGTAGATAGCTACGTCGTGCAGGACTAATTTAGTTATTCTAGACTAACTTTTCAAGGTTAGATTAATAGAGCTGTATCCTTTTATCTATATCTTCGTATTCCTAGCCTATATGTAGTCTCCAGGCATAGGAGGACGGAAGTTATAGATGCGGTCAAGATTATTCGTAATATAGCAGGTTAATCCTAAGTCGAGGATAAACAATTGCTTTAATAGATAGTTATTAATTTCTATCCTAACAGGCGCCGAGGTGAACGTGGCGTTAACTTTTAATATTTTTTACCCCTCTAGTCACTCGTTAGGGATCTCTAGCATTAGAGTATGCGATTATTTAAGAATTAGCGTTCGCGATTGGGTTCTACTCTATCCGCGAATTAGCCCTTAGAACATTACGTTGTTCTTATACTTAAATTTAATAAGCTCGCTTATAGTCTTATTTAGTTTCCACCATTCAGGAGCTTAGTCTAGGTTAACAAAATAGTAATCCCTAATACTATAGCGTTATCTATAGGCAGGGCATTTTGCTCCCGCTGTTATAACTAGCTCTTAATCTAAAGGCCGCTTAAGCTTGGCATTTTTACTAACTATACGTTAATTACGGGGTCTACTCTAGTTTCTGTTAGATAGCGCGCTTTTAGTATAGGAGGCGTCCTTGCTATTACTCTAAGTAGTTACACTACCTTTAGCGAGATATAATATATTATTAGATATAAAGGCTACTTAGTGTTTCCCTAATCTAAGGGGATGGTTTATTATTATATATTCTTAGAAGCGTTTTATTATCTCCTTCCAGCTCATGCTAGCTGCAAATTAACTATTATCTTAAAAGTTTATAGACTATATAGGAGCAACTTTGTTTATAGCTACTAAGAAGTCTTTTATAATCACATTTAATTATAATAGTTTGGCGACTCAATATGTCTCTGCCTTGGTAGTTACTTAGTTATACTTAGCTAGCTATATGTCCCATTGCAACGCGCTTCTTATTAGTCTAAGTAAGGCAAGGTATTAATCGCGGGCTCGTTCTTGTTTAATTTATTCGTCGACTCTAACTATTAACTTTAGGTTAGTAATTTATTAGCGTAGTAACTTCTCTAGAAGGCAGCACGTGCGCAATAGGTATAGCGATATAGTTAACTAGATAAAGGCCACGATGTGTTAGAGGCTTGCTTATTCCTTCTTGTACTCGTGTCTATCGTTCTTGTATTGTTTAACGAGGATCTTATAGTATTTAAGATCTTCCTTAAACGCCTTTTGTCCTGCTACTAATAGTTTAGTCTATCTTATTAGGATTTTAACGTTCGCGGCTGTTGCGTATCTAGCGATTATTAGGACCCTAATAGCTACTGGTTTTGTTATTAACGGGATAGTTGCCGTTAGATTGACTTTGTTCTAGATATTGTAAACAACGCATCTAGCTTATAGCTATATTATCTATCCCGTGTAGTCGGTGTGATCTCTTAGCGTTACTATGGGATCGCGGTAAGGTTGCTACGCCATTTCGTATTAGTTAAGATAGTAAGACTCTTAATTGTTAGATAAGATGCTTGCGTGCGATAAGGTATAATAATTAGTAATAATTATATCTTGTTCTCTGTTAACTCTATTAGGTTGGTTTTAACCCCTGGGCTAGTACGATAAGCGCTATGGTCCCTGCTCGATTGTGCAGATCCGACCTCAACGCACTCGTTCTATCTGACAAAGATATATAAGTTAACTATAAGGAAGAGAAATAATAATAGGAGAATTATTATACTATATACTAGTCTATTTCTTCCTCGGCTTCTGGGTGATCCGAACCTCTTAACAGATCACCTTGATCCGGAGCCACTGTCGGATCGGGGTCACGTGACTCTGGCTAACCTAAGCAACCCCGCGAGTCCTTATAGGCTAGCTATAGCACCACATTATTTATCCCTCCCCTTTTACCTTTAGTTATAGTATTATAATCTAGGTTTCTTAAAATCGTAATATTGTCCTCTCCCTTAAGGTAATTACCCTAATACCTATCTTTATTTTATAATTATGCGGCGACGCTAGCGTGCGCGCATATAAGTAATTATTAAGGCTCTTACTATAAGTTTATTTCTTACCCTTTCTATTACTTATCTAACTATACTTAAAGTCTTAAAATCGTCGTCTAACTAACGCCGCTAGGACTAGATAAGGGCTATTCTTAACGTAAACGTAGAAATACTAACTCTTTATAGTTACTATAAGGAGAAGCATTTAAAGTATATAATAAAATTATTTACTAGCTTGTATACTTACTATATTTAGGCAAAGACCTAATATAGTCTAGTTTTAACGTAGACTAAGCGTTAGGAGTTAAAGTTAGAGTAGCGTTATCTTTAAAGTAATATTTTATATTTAAAAGAGGAGCTTGCTCGAAGAAAGTAAAAGTTATTTAATATTTTAAAAAAGGAATATTATTATAAGTTAGAAGATATTACGTTAATGGAAAAGTTAAAAAAGCTAAAGCATGCTTCTAGGATGTTTAATTTTTTTTAAAAGTATAGCTACTAGCGGTCCTGCTTTAACTTTACTACTATATCTAACTCAGGCTAATTATAGGCTAACTTATTTATTCCTTATAATCCCTTTATATCCTTTAACTTTTTTAAGTTCTTTACTAATCTAGTTATAGCGTCTTTAGATGCTCTTTGTTAAACTTCTCTAGCGCTATCTTATAGTTCGTGAAGTTTTATACTAGTTCCTACGTATTATGGTTCTCTAGATATCCTTCCTATTTTATTAAGTACTTATACTAACGTTTAATCTTCTATAGGTCCCTAATTACTTTAATATTGTACTCTTTATCTTTAAGTTCTAGTTATAATTCTAGCTTAGCGTCTAGTGGTGCTAGTTCTAATTATAATTTATAAAAAACTAGGTGTATACCTGTATTTATAGGTAACTATAGTTTAAAATTAACTAGGGCTTTAACTACTTAGATTGCAAATAATACTTTTTAAAGGTTATCTAGTTTTTTACTTAATTATGTAGTTTTAAAAAAAAATTGTAAAAGGAGGACTTTATTCCCTTTTTAAAAAATTAGTTCCTTAATCTTTTTCTTATTTACTTACCTCGCCGTTGGCATATTGTGCTAGGCGATGTTTTTACGTAGCGCCTTACATAATTACTTTATAAGTACTGCTTTTTTAGCTGCATCTTTTGCAACGCTTTTAATATCTAATAGATCTCAGTAAGTTATTAGTTTGTGTCTGTGGTTACCGTAGTATGGCGAGTACCCTATAGTCGCTAATCTTACGCTATTATATACTAGTTAAGCTATTAGTAGTAGCTTAACTTAGTTATTCTGTAGCTTATATATATCTAAATGTATTATTCTATTAACTAATCAGTCCGTTTTATTTCTTAATTTATTTTTAGGGGGAATCTCGTCGTGAGCTTATACTTAATATCTAATATAATAATAAACGTAGTCTAACGTAAAGATGTAAATATCTTGGCTCTATTAGTAATAAACTTGTCTAGTTTTCTAACCTAAGAGATAAGTTCTTATTTTACTATATATGCTAACTCTTTTACTAATATAGCCTTCCTAAGTAGCATAAATTTTAATTCCTTAGTAAGGTAATCTACTATAACTAAGATAAAGTTATAGGGGCATTTATTTCTTAGTGTTAATAATACTAAAAGCTTTACTATAAAGTCTATAGTTATACTAGACCATAGTCTTAGGGATAGCTATAGTAGTTGTAACAGGCTATAGGGCTTATATTTTTTAGGTTTATTTTTATAATATACTAAATAGTTACCTAGTACTTTCTATACTCCCTGCTATAGCCTAGGGATAGCGTATTTATTCGCGACTTAGCGCGTTATTTTTATAATTCTTAGGTGTCCTTATTCCTTATATTTGTATAATCTTTAGACTAATCGCAGTACTACTTAATTACTTATTTATAATCTATTTTAGTAATAGCATGAAAGTAATTTTATAGCCTAATTAAAGTTATACATGTATTAATAATTATTTATAAGCCTTCTATAGTCAAAGAAGTTAGCTATAGGAGGTTTATAATAGGTAAGGTCTACGCGTTGCATGTCTAGCACTAGCGTAAGCTATATCTTATTATAGCAAAAGGTTCTGTTCTTTGCGTAGGCTAGAATTATATTATAGTTACTACTATCTTCTTTTTCTACTAAATTTAATTGCCTGCTAAGTGCGTCTGCTACAGCGTTTATATTTCCTAGTAGGTGTGTAATGCGAAAGTTAAATTCTACTATTTACTTAGACTATTTAGCTTATTAATAATTTAGCTTCTTTGTTATCGTAAAGCGTGTAAGGTTAAGGTAATTAGAAAATACTTTTATTTAAAATTTAGCTTCCTTGAGCTCTACTGCCTATTATTTTAAATAGTTAATAATTTTATAAATCTTATATTTAAATATTACTTTTAAGAGTTTTCTTGCATAGTAAAAGACTAGTTTTTATGACTTATTATTATATTTTTATAGTAGTATAGCCCCAAGCGTATAGTCTAATAGGTTTGTGTAGATGCGATACTACTGCTCTGGGTTATATATCTATAGTAGGGATGCGGTTAGGAATAGGTGTTTTAGTTATTTAAAAGCTCTTTTTTTTTCTTTTTATAGAGGTTACTATTTTCCTGTCTTTATAAGTTCTATTAGTAGAGCGGTGACCTTAGAGTAGTTCCTAATAAATTTATAATAGAAGTTAGTAAACCCCAAAAAGGATTAAATAAGGTTTATTAACTTTATTAGTAACTATTTTTTTATTATTATAATTTTTTTAGATCTATCTTAACACCTTCCTAGGATATAATAAATACCAGATATTCTGTTTCCGTGACGTGGAACTCGTATTTCTTGGGGTGTAGGAGCAATCGATGTTCCTGCAGCTTTCGCAACACTTTGCGAACGTGTTTTTTTCGTTCTTCCAGTATCCCGCTTAAGTATATTAATACGTCATCGAGGTACGCCGTGAAGAATACGTCTAAGTATTTATATAAACTTAATTTATAAGCTCGTAGAAGGTTGCTAGGGCGTTTATTAGTTTTATTAGCATAATAATATATTTAAAAAGGCTATATCGTGTGTAAAAGGCTATCTTTTATTTATATCCTTTTATGTTAATAGTGCTCTCACAGCTAGCTGCACATGGGGTGAGCATAGTGCGGCAAGGTAGGAGGTTTATACGGTGTGCACAGCGTACGGAGTAATAAGAAGGGTAATTAGTTTATGTAATTACTTTATCTCTCTATTATATAAATAAAGGTGATAATATTTTAGAAAGCGAGCTACGCACGGACATTACATAAAATAACCACGTAATTACGTGTTAGGTCTTATAGAATATCCTTCGCCGTATCGTCCCTGCGTACGGATACTGGCAACTTTTTTTTTCTATTCTAGTTAGTCTTAGGTATTAGGTATCACTGCGTATAGGTTCTAGCATATTAATAGATACTTCTACCTTAATTAAAAGGGTGTTAGTTTAAACAAGTAATTAAAGTGCCTTATTTAGTATCCTCTTTATGCACGCATCTACTAGATTATCTTTATTATTAATCTACCTAATTTTAGCAATCTCCCTATTCTTGTACGACTCGCGGAGGGATATAATATTAATTATAAATTATTTCTTGCCTATTATTCCTAGTTTAATAAGGTAGTCGTACGAAGACTTTAAATCTATATAGATTACTGCTAGGATTAGTGGCAATTTAAGCGTTTATATAATCTATTATAGGGTTGTACTTAGGGTAATTGCGTTTTTAAAACCTTTAACTTTTCTATATAGTTCACTAGCGAGGACGTTTCTGGTTACTCTTTTACTCTTTATAAAATTCTAGTGTATAATATTCCCTAGAATCGTAAAGTCCTCGCTATATTCTATATAGTTCTTATTTTCTAATATAATTAGAAATCTAAGCTAAGAGCTAAGGTCCTTATTATTAGTCAATAATTTATTTATAAAGAGAAATAGCTTTATGCTGTTAAGTTATAGTAGTATAAAAGTAAGTTTTCTACTACTATTATCTATCTACTACTAAATTTATGTGTTAAGGGCTTTAATATCTTTGTATAAAGGTTTTATAGTGTAAGTAATAATTGAAAGGTTAAATACTACTTCTAATTAATACAATAAGGTAATATAGGCGCCTCGAGCTCTTTATATAACGTATTATTATACTATATTCTTTATTATAATATTAATTATATAGAGATTCTTAGCCTGTCCCTTTTACGTAAGGAAAATCTTGTTTTATATAAGCTAGATCTTCCCTTTATTAAACTTAATAGGTTAATCCTTAGATAGAATAGTCTTGCCTTTTATATAGAAATTTACTTTTTATAGCTTATTTTCTTCTCTCGTTGAGAAGCCCTTTATAATAATACTAAAAGTATTATCTATCTAGAGGCTAGTAATACTAAAAGTGTCTTCTCCCTTAGTAATAATTAAGAGACATAGGTCGTACAAAAAGATATACATATAAAGCTTCTTCTTATAGTAGTTATAATATGTCTTAAACTAGTATAGACTAGATTTAGTAGCTCTATATAAGGGTTGTACGACCTAAAAGATTATATTTAGTAGAAAGCTCTAGCGTATCTCCTTTAGTGGCCTTACATAGAGCGTACGCATTAGCTTATTAGTAGACTATATATACGCTTACGTAATATTACGTAACTTAAAATACATTCTATACGCAGCTTTTAGGCTTATTTTAATTATAAAAAGTAGTCTTTAGCTTATCTTTTAAATAATAAGTAATTAGGTAAGAATCTTATTCTTCTCTATGTCTAAATAGCTAGTAAACACGAAACAGAATTTCTTATATAGCTAGGTTATTTTACTTTTAATTTTCTATATAAGGCGTAGGTTAAAGATCTAGCTTATATACTTAGTTAGGTTATACGGTATAACTTTAAAAGTACTATTTATAATTAGAATATCTATTTTTATATAGTCTAATTCTTTAAATAGTTTTTTAGGTATAGTAATTACACTATCCGTGCGAAGCTTTAAAGATAAGACCTAATTATTCTTTTCCTTCTAATTTAGAAACACCTAATTTATTATTTTTTATATAGGTCTCCTTATCCTTCTACTTCTTTTAGCATTTATTTTTTCTCTTTACGTGGGTGCGGCGTTACTATCTTAAGAGACTTAGTCTAGGACAGGTCCTAGTTCTAGTAGTGTAGCGTTTATACAGGGTTATCCCCTTCTTCTCTTCTATAGGGGATCCCTGCATACGGGGGCTAGTTTATTTAAATCTTTTATTATAGGTAAGTTATCTTCTTACTTTCTATAGTATAGTTTAACTTGCGTATATTAAAGCCTTAGTAGGCTATTTTTTAACTTAATAATAATATTTCTCCCCTCTATACTCTTAATCTTATATAGGCCTATCTAATATTCCTTTTCTTTCTATACTATTATCTCTAAACTAAAAGGGAGGGTAAAAGATTCGTGTAATATAGGACTATTATATGTATAAATTATATAATTAATATTAGCTATTGCGTAGTCCTTACGAAGTATCTTTATTATCTTTTATATAGCTATTACCCGTGCGATAATATAAGGTAATAGTAGGAAGTCTAAGTTAACTCTTAGATATACCCTAAAGACAAGTAGTGTAGGTACTAGACCGTGTAGGCTAGTAGTATTATTTAGGGCCTTAACTACTATCTATAGGATATCCCTATTATCTGTATAATTACCTAGCTTAGTCTTTAAAATATTAAATACGTGTCTAAGGGGTGCGTGCGCTTATTTAATTTTTCTACTTACCTAATAATCCTTCATAGGTATTTTTTATAAGTAGGTCCTATAATCTTCGCGCGAGCTCTAAAATCCTTAAAAATAATATTTATGCCTAGATTATATATAATATAGTCTAGCGGTCCCTAATAGGTATTAATCTAGTACTTAAATAGTGCATTCTAAGTATCTTGTATAGACATTAACTTTAGGAATATAGCAGTCTAAAATAATGTATTTATATTAATAATATATAGTACGTCTCGATTGCTGATATGTATAATATTAATAACAACCTTATAGTTAAAGTAAGTATTATCTTTAATAGTAAACTTAAATCTTCGTGGTGCTTAGTCGTACGACTAATAGAGGTGGCAGAATTTTATAATTTTTTTTAATATAGCTAAATTAACGTCGTAGCCTGCGCTAGCTAGTATCTTTTAAAGTCTCTTCGTACGGGGGTGTCTAAATTAGCGATAGAGACGGCAGAGTTCTAATTTAGTAAAAAAGGATATAGATTCTTTCTTACTTACGTTAAAGAAAGGATATCCCTATTTCTATATAATAGGGACAGTAGTCTTATCCTTGCGTACGATAACGTTTAGAATATTTTTAAAATATACTTTACGCTGTTTAGCGTCTACTAGTAATAGCAGGAACAGTGTTAAGGTATCTAAAATATAGTAAGTAACTAGACTAATTAGGTTTTTAATTTATATAGTACTAAGTAACCTTTTTAGTATTTAACTTCTAAAGCTAATATCTGCGTGGCTAGGTGTTTAATTAATTTCTATACGTAGGTTTTCCTATATATACGCCTTAAGCTAAGACTTACTAATAATAAAGATCTTTACTATACCTATATCCTAAAGTTAACCTTAGTATACTATATAGTATTAGTTATTAAGGATAAACTACTTAGCGTATTTTTTAAATTTAATACTATAGATATTCTCTCTAGTCGCACAGTGTAGGTATGTAATAAAAATAAGGTAATTAATAGCTTACTCTATGTCTTTAACTTTTTAATATATTTTTTTTAAAATTATGTAAATTATCCACTTCCTTAACGTATTCTTTAAATTCTTAAATATATAAGGTAATAGCTTCACGTAATAAGGTCTTATTATAAAATTCTTTATATTAAAATATATACTGGTTTTTCGCGCGCGTACGGTTATTATGAGGATAATTTAATAACTAGTATTCTTCCTTATAGTAGATAAAGTATTTCTTTCTCTGCGTACGATTGTCCCTATAGCGTAACCTAAATCCTAATAGAGATCTTCCACGTCCTCTTTTGCGGGATAAGAAGCTCCTTTCTCTCTATATAAAGTTATATTAGTAATTAGTGTAGTACGCATTAAACGGTTCCTTAAGATATTAGCTGGCTTTATAGTTTATAGTAACTTAAAGTACTATTAATAAGTTACTAAATAAAGCTTCGCACAAAGGTTTAATAGTAAATATATTATACTTTAGTTTTAGATATCCTTAATAAGCTTATATAATAGTAGTGTAAAGCATGGCGTCTCCTTTAAAGCCTAGTCTTATTACTTTCTAAGCAAGCGTAAGCTTATTAATTATTATTTTTAGGGCTTTATATAAATTTTTATTAAAATTCTCTTATTAGTATCGTGCGCAGGTTATTATTATCTAGTTAGTTTAGTATTAATTATAATTTATATTTATATTAAAATAGTTACTTAGAGATTTGCATAGGTACTTCTAGATATATCCTAGTCCTATATTATATATGTAGTACATGTTCGTATAGCCTTTTAAGATGTCTGGAAAAATGTCTGCGTACTAGGTTTCCTAGATATCTAATCGTCGGCAGAGATTTATAAAGATTCTAGTCTTATCTATAAAGATATTATATAGTTAACTAGTATAGTTATTATTCTTCTTATATGCCTTTTAAAATTATATAATCTTATCTACTAGAAGTCTCTTATTAATAAATTCCTTAGTAGGTGGCAGTTCGTACGGACTATGATATTATAGGTATTAGACTAGGGGTATTTACAGTGGCGCGTACGCTGCAGTAGGTGATAGTGCATATAATTAAAAATATAAGGCAGGCGCTAGATAGAATAGTATAGGTTATCTATATAGTAACTATTATAGCGCTAGTTAAGGTACTAGAGCAGGTAATTCTAGTACCTTTAAAGTAGTTAGTAATATTATATTTGGTCTGCTTCTGTGCGGAGTCTTATATTGCAATAGAGGTTACGTATAGATCTTTTTAGGTGTAATAGCTTTCCCTTACAGCGTATTATATAGCTTTATAGCTATTACTACGCCACTATTAGATAAAGGCGTAACGTTTTTATTTATTAGCACTTATAGTAATTCTCGGTTAAACGCACGATTAAGCTTATTAAAGTCTTCTTAATATGCCTAAAGGAGTTACGCTCTAGTTATAGTTATTATATAAAGATTAGTAATAGTATATCTTACGTATAATAGCTATTGCCTACGCGTAGGTAATACTATATTAATCCTATCCTTTTAGAATTCTAGGTTAGTATTCCTTATTAGTATTACTATTAATATCCTTATATCCTTTGCATATTATTCGTATGCACGGATGTTATCCTAGCTTTTTATATTATATAAAATAACTACTACTTAAGGTAAGAAGTCTAGCAACTAATAGCGTAATATTATAGGTTTATATTATTTAATTAATTAGTTAGTTTTGTATAGAGGGTTATAGCTAGTTACTTATTTATATAGCCTTATTATTAGGTAGTGCTTGTTACATAGTCTTTCTCTCTTCTTATATAGTGTTCTTACTATAGCACTGTCTGCTCCCTTATGCTAGTTCTATAAGTAGTACTAAGTCTTCTTTGTACGATCGAGAAATCGGCCTTTATTAGTTAAGATAGGTAATAAAATAAAAGTACTTATTTACTTAAGTTAACTCTTATCTTCCTTCCTACTAATTTGCGGTTAACCTTACTAGTTAACTACTAATTAGTGTTAATAGGGCTCTTATAGCTAGCTATATATAAGGTAAGTATAGTGTAATAAAATAAGAGGTTTATATAGTGTGCATAGCGTATAATATAATAGGGAAGGTAACTAGTTTATGTAATTACTCTATCTCTCTATTATATAAATAAAGGTGGTAATATTTTAGGAGGCGAGCTACGCACGGACATTACATAAGACAACCACGTAATTACGTGTTAGGCCTTATAGAATACCCTTCGCCGTATCGCCCCTGCATACGGACATTTTATAATTTATATCCTATAGAATCTATTTTAGATATTAAACTTAGTAAACTACTTAGCTCCTTAGAGGTAATCTATAAGCTTTATTATTAATAGTAATAAGTGGCGGTTCTTAATTATTACGGCGTTTAGCTATTTATAATTTATATAGAGTTGTAGCTAGCTGTCCTTCTTAGGCATAAAGAGTATAAGAGGCGCTGTAGGGCTCTAATTAGGGCTTTATTTCTTAAAGTAGAATTTTTTTAATAGCTCCTTAAGCTCTTTCTCTTTGTCAGATTTTTCAGGTTATCAAGGATGGATGATAATTGTCTGTGTGTCACAGTATGGGGTCTGATAAAGAAGTGATCATGTTGATAGATTCGATAATTTGTCTTCTAAAGCTGGTTGACGCCTCCTGTTTAAAGTTCCTGTCTATGCGTCATATGCAATAGCCCCTGACCTCTTCTAGCCTAGGTTCTCTACTATATATAATCTAACACACCCCTTTAGCTTAGAGCGATCCATTAATTCAAGCTGCACATGCTGAGGTTACATAAAGGAGAGGTTATTAAATTAATCTTAAATCTCCTCTAGAGGTGCTTTACGTGCTACCTTTTAATCTCTTATCTCTACCAGTCCTAAATAGTCCAAAAAGGCTAGCTACTTGTTTACTAAGAGTGTCTTTATAAGGCCATCTATAATTATATCTTTAGATCGTGTGTACTTTACATCGATTCTGCCGCCCATAACTTCCTGTTAGAGCCAGTGATTGTGGATATCCACATGCCGTAACTTGGTTTGTAGCTTAGAAACTTCTTAGGTTACTAGTCTAATGGTCTGCTGGTTATCGCATTTAATCGTAATTATTAGGCTAGGTAATTAAACCCTTAGCTCTTTAATTAAGCGAGACGTAAAGATAGCTTCTTTAGCCACTTATAAAAGTGCCAAGAGTTTGGCTTCTATAGTTAATGTTGTAACAGTCTCCTGTTTGCTGGCTCTCCACGTAATAAGTCTATTAAATAGTTTAATAGCATATCCTTGTGAGCTCTTGTAGTCTAGTGTATTATTGGCAAATAAGGCGTCACTAGCTACTTGCAAGGAATTACCTCTACTAACTTAGAGCGTTATCTACTTCGTGTTGTTAAGATATAACAAGACTCGGTCGGCAGCATGGTGGTGCTCTAGTCTTAGATTCGCGAGGAATCTAGCTAGTTAAGAGGTTACAAAGGCAATATCTAGTCGCGTGCTAATAGCTACATATAATAGTAATCTAATCTTGCGTTAATACTTATTAATTTCCAAGGGTAAAGCTAGTCCTTCTCTTGGCTTAAGCTCCCCTATTACTATTAGAGTATCGTGCCGGATTATTCGGTCGTTAATCAGGCGGCTAATTTTATCGTAGTATAAAGCCTAAGAGAGTTAAATAAGTCGTTTCTAACAATCTCTAATTACTTTAATTCCTAGGAACTATTATAAGCTTTCTCTACCTGTTATTAAGTACTTCTTCTTAAGTTGCTCTACGGCTTGCTGCGCTTCGTAGGTTTTAGATTTTTAGTACGCAAGAATAATATCGTCTACGTAAAAGAAAATAATAATCCTGTCCTTAATTATACAGCAGCGCTTATAGGGTACACTCTAGAACCTAAGTTAAGTAAGCGTCGCTGTGAATTCCTTCTACTAAAGTAATAGAGAGATTCTTAGTCTATACAAGGCTTTTTAAACTTTTAAAATAGTGCTAGGTTTTCTATACCATTATGGCATTCGCATGTATACTTCTTTGTCTAGTAATGCGTGCATAAATGCGTTAGTAATATTATATTATATTAGTTTAAGATTATATTTAGCCGCGATAGCTATAAGTAGTTAAAAGGAACGTCCTGCTAGTATCGCTGCGTAGGTGTCCTAGGAGGTAATATTACGTTATTAGTCTCCTTTAACTACTAGTCGTGCTTTGCACTTGATAAATTGGTAGTATTTATTAAACTTATACACATACACCTATATATAATCTAGGATCTATTGTCCCGTCGCCTTTACAGTCTTGTATGGTACTTCCACCCATGACTTTATAATTTTGTAACTGTCTAGGTGCAATCGTTGTGCTTCCTTAAACAATTCTCCTATCGGGTGTTTGTTAAGGTTTGTTTTAAATATGGGCGGAGGTGATAATTACGATTAGTGAATTTTAATGCCTTTTGCAAGTAGTCTCTTTATCCTTGCTTTATTAATTAGATCTTTTTTATACTTGCCCACGTTCCTGGCTTTAGTTTCTGCCATAAAGGCTGCCGCCCAGGGAACTATCTTTAATAATTAAATTTCAGGAATGCTTAATACTTCCCTAGTTATTAACTACGCTAGTAAGGCTGCAGGCAGTAGTGTTATTAGCGGAGTTAGGTAGTAATCCCTAATCTTCCGTCCTTAGTAGTAGCCTAGTAGATCTGGCTCTTCGTTATTATTTATATTATAGTTAATAGTTTTGTCTTCGTAAAATAATTTAATTTCTAGTTAGTGCATAGGTGGCGATAGCTCGATTGTCTTAATATACGTTGCTATCTCGTCTAGTGTGCTATGCATAAGATTGTCTATAAGATCCTTAGTTTTGCTATTAAAGATTATATTCTCGTCGAAAATCACGTCCTGCGTGCTGATGACTTTTGCGAGTGAGGGAACCCAGATCTAATAGATATTAGATAATTAGTATCCTACTAGATATCCAATCTATGCCTTCGGATCTAGTCTCTGTAGTTAAGACTTTCCTCTGTGTGTATCATCCGTCATTACAAACGCTTTGCAACTATAGGCTTTTAAGTAAGCTAGATTTAGTTTCTTAAATAATATAATTAATCTATTTGCTAGTAATGCACGTGTGAAGAATAGCTTGTATGGCGTCTTCTAGTTGTTCGAGTAGTTCGGCGTTGGATTGTATAGGTATACTCCGGCTCGTGTAATTTCTGGCTAGAGCTCCTATGGAAGGTTCGCGTCTAGGCGCATCGCGCGCGATTTCTCCTTGTTTATACCCTTTAAGCGTTTAGCGCCCCCGTTCTAAGCTTGTGTATCTAGTGCTGAAGGCTTAATAACTATGCCTTGCCCTCATAACTAGCGTTTGACTTTAGGCTTGACTATCGTGATCTTATTATCTAATTCAATAATTTTCGGAGTAATATTATATTAGTTTTTAAGGAATTAGAAGAAGTTCGTTAGTGCGTTAATAATTAACTTAGCCATTTAGTTATTAGTAAAGTAGAAATCCTATTAGAACTTTAAGTACTTGTCCGTAATAAGCATTTAGCTCTTCTCCTTATTAAACGTCTGCGGTTTATATAAATAGAAATTAATAGCGAGCCTCTCTCTAGGTTTTTACTTATTAATCCTTAGTGCGCGGCTAATTTGCCTCCGCATCTTTACTTATCTACATAAGTTACACTCTATTGTTATAATTCCCTTAACGCGCACCCCCTTAGATTGTTACACTAAGTATTTAATTGTCGCAGGTCCTAGATAACTAAGCCTCTTGTGCCAGAGTAGGGCTAACACTTTCTGACTTCGTCTCTGCGTTCGAGAGTTGTAGGTATGTGTGTAATGAGCTGAGTGGTGCATAGGCTGGTGTTCTAGTACCTATTACCCATGGATCTCTTGAAGTTCTCCGATAGTTGTTTCATTTAGTCTCTTAAGGGCGGTAGGTACCAATTTAGTATCCTACCAGAATCCTTGCTATCTCAACACTTGGAAGGAGACAAGGTTACATAACAGGTCTAGACAAATAGCCACATCGTATAGTACTAATCTTTCAGCTCCTTGTTCGTGTTATAGATTTATAACAAGTGATCTATACCCTTTAATCCATATTTGTGTATTGCCTGCCCACACAAAATCTCCTTATGCCGGCGGTCGGTAATCGTATATCCGATCGGGATCGTTCGTGATGTGGCAGGTTGAGCCAGAATCGAGGATAAATAAACGTCGCAGTGGATAATTAATTTAACTTGTTCTAAAAGACGCGGCAAATACTGCTTGTATAGTAAATATCTGTCTGCCATTTAGTCACTGTTTAGTGATCTCTAGAGTTAGAGTATAAGAGTTCTTTATAAGTGGAGTTCTAGTTCTAGGCCTACTTTAACCTCTTAGAAGTCCTTAGAACTCTAGATCGTGCTCTCGCTTCAGCGCGATAAGTTCCTTAATCTTTTTATTTAGCTGCCACCATTCTAGGGCTTTCGCTAGATTTATATAGAAGCAGTCTCTTATAGAGTGCCACATGCTACATGCATGGCATTTCTGCCCTTTTACTTTAACAAATTTCAGGCGCCCACCTACTTTAACAGGGGTTAAAAGGTCTAGCAGGGAGTCTTGCTTAACTATTTGCTAGCCTGTACGTTAATATCGAGGTCTACCCCGTTTTCTAAATAATAACGTTTTAGCACTATAGGCGTCCCCACTTTATATGCTTTGGGCGGGTTTGCTGCTTTCACCAAGCTCTAATAAGTCACCCGTTACGAAGGCAGATCTCTACTTTATTCGCGATATTAGGTAGTTTAGCATTATGTGTTCTCGGAAACGCTTTATTATTTCTTTCCTAGTCATGCCTAGTGTGAACCGTCCGTTGTCCTAAAAGGTCGTTAACCACGTAGGAGCGACTTTGTTTACAGCGTTTAAGAAGTCTTTTACTATAGCGTTAAACTGTATTAATTCTAGGACTTTGTACGTCTCCGCTTTAGTGGCTGCTTAATTGTATTCTGTTAGCCATGTATCCTATGTATTCGCGGTTCGTAGTAGCTTTAGGGAGGAGTGATATCAGTCGCGTGCGCGTTCTTGTTTAAATAGCGTATTAACGCTAACCGTAGCTTTAAGGTTAATAATTTACTATCTAAGTAGTTAATTAGGTAGGCAGCACGTCCTTTAGAGATGCTAGTTAACTATTAATTATATAAAGATAATAATTTACTAAAGGCTTAACTACTCCTTCTTAAATGCGTGTTGATTGTTCTTAAATTCTTTAAGCAACGTCTTATAGTACTTAAGATCTTTTTTAAAGGCTTTAATACTTAATATAGATAGTTTGGAAATGCGCGTTGGCGTTGTAATGCTAGCGGCTAGAGTGTAGTTAGCTAGTTTTAGAGCTTGTAGGATTACTGGCTCAGGTTTTGGCGCAGTCGTTGATTTTGGATCTAGTAGATTCTAGATACGATAGAGTACGCATCTTGACTGGATTTGTGTAACCCACGCCGTGTAGTTAGTGTGGTCGCGTAGCGTGATTATCGTTGCGTCGCGTAGGTGTGGCGTCGTTATGTTAGTAGTCGAGGCAGTGAGACTCTTAATTGTTAGATTTTTTAGGTTATTAAGGATGGATGATAATTGTCTGTGTGTCATAGTATGGGGTCTAATGAAGAAGTGATCATGTTGATAGATTTGATGATTTGTCTTCTGAAGCTGGTTAACGCCTTCTGTTTAAAGTTCCTGTCTGTGCATTATGTGCAATAGCCCCTGACCTCTTCTAGCCTAGGTTCTCTACTGCATATAATCTAACACTCTTACTTATAGGTAAAGGGTTATAGGCACTTTAGCTATAGTTTTACTCCCTCTACTAGTAGTATCTTATAATCCTACGCTTATTATTTAAGGTAAGATTATCTTATTATATTTTTTAAATAACTCTACGAATTCTTAGTATTCTATTAGTAGACTAGGGTCTCTATTAGCTATCTTAGCTAGCTTAACCTAGAGGCAGTGTACCTGCTTTAGGTACTACTTTAAAATTTTATTTATTTAGTAGGATAATATTTTTTATATTATAGATACGTAATTCTCCTTTCTCTCTTAAGGTTCCTAGAGGGTCCCCTTTTGCCAAGGCCCTTCTTAGGCCACTGCTGGCAGATTCCTGGGTAGGATTATCCTTGCTATTTATATCTAATAATATCATCTATGTCACCTATCTTTACAATAGTTAATAGGTGTTGGCTTTTTAAGTTTTTAATATTAACTTATACTAGCGCCGTCTTCAGGCGTCGCTAACTATTACTAAATTTTTATAATTAGGTTTCGCTTATAAGCCTTATTTATAGCGATATTTTCTTAATATAATAGTGCATATTATATTTTTTTAACTCCTTTTAAAGATATTAGACACGCGTTTACTTCTTGATTAATAAGTACTTTTATATAATATCTATATATTATAATAGTCGTAATTAAGCGTGCTTCTATCCTATTAGTATCCGCTTAATAAGCTATAAAGATAGCATTATTACTAGTATAGCTTATTATCTAGTAGCGTTTTAGTTTTTTAAATCCTTAGGCTTATTGTCTATGCCTATAGTTTCCTAGATTTAATCTTTAATTTATGCTATTCGTAAGATTTCCTGGGCCTTATACTATTTATATTATTAGTAGTATAATTTATAGGCCTATTTAATCTTATTAAGTTTATATACCCCTAATATCCTATGCTGGGAGCAATCCAGGGTTAAGCATTTATATATTATAAGTCTATAGTAGCTTAGTTAATTCTTAGAGAAAGCTACTTCCTCTTGTAAACTTAAATATATAAAGTACTAGGGTTAACACTAGTCTTATAAGATAAATATATAAGGTTTTTCTTACCCTATCTAAGTTACTTTTATAATATTTTTAGGATTATAAGGATCTATGCCTCTTAGAAACTATCTAGTATTACGACCCAGAAGTCGAAGGTGCGACGACGGGCCTTATGACGATAACCAGGCCCCACCTTAGGCTTACGTAACGTCCCAGGCTGTCTTAGACGCCAAGACCATAGGACGTTATAGGACCACGTGACCCTAGTCACGTGACGTCCTAGGATATCCTATGGAATCCCACGGGGATAGGATATGGGATACCATGGGACTCTATGGGACAAGGAGGGTATATGTACAGGACAATCTCCTATCTACGCTCTTTATTGTGAGGAAGGGAAGAGCTGCGTTTATTCCTCTATAGTAGAAGTATCCTATATATATATACACCCTGGATCCACCCAAGAGTCTTGGCATAGAACCTGATGGAATCGTACTATAACACACCCCCCCAGCTGCAGTGGACAACAAAGCTAACTTCTTTAATATATTAATCTGAGTCTCCCTATATAGTCGCACCCCCCGATCTTCTTTTTAATACTAGGTAGAAAAGTTATCAGGCTCTAGTACATCGTCGCCAGTAGATGGTCCCTTTAGCTGCTCTGTGATATCTGTGAGGCCTAACTATTTAACAAAGTTATTATATTTCTGTCGAACTAGTGTCTTTGTAAGACCGTCCGCAGGCATCTGATTTATAGGCTTCCATTTAATCTGTAGCTTCCCAGCATCTACTTCCTGTCGTAGCCACATCTAATGTGTGTTAACATGTCTTAGCTTTGTATAAAGCCTATCCTCAGCCTTGTTGACAATCCCTACAGTCTGCTAATTGTCACAGTATAAGGTAGGTAAGATCTCTGGCTGAAAGCGTACGTGGTTAAATATCTTGTTCCACTATTCTATCTCGCTACTAGCAGTGGACAGAGCGAGCAACTTAGCCTTAGTAGTTAATTTCGTGACTAAGCGCTGTAAGGTCGATTTCCAGTTAATTAGCAGTCTATATAGCTTGAACAAGTAGCCTTGTAAGCTTTAACGCGTATTAGGATCGTCAGTATATGCTGCGTCAGAGGCTCCATAGAATAGTGGTTCTATTCCCGCTCTAGGATCGTCCTCAGGCGTCTCACAGAGATATGTCGTGTTCTCTGTACCTAGTCGTGAGGCTCCGATAGCTAGATGCTTTGTGCTAACTAGATATCGCCATACATGCTTGGCAGCGTTCAAATGCTTCTACCCTGGATTCTGCAAGTGACGTGCCAGTACTAAGTGTGCGCGAGCGATATTAGGCCGTGTAAACGTCGAGATGTAGGCTAGTGAGCCTACTAGTTACTAATAAGTGTGGGTACGTTAAGAATTCAGTTCCTCAGTGCTTAGAGCTAGATAATTCTCCACTAGCGGCACGGCTGGGTAGGCCTTATAAGTCTATACAAGGTCAAACTTTGTTGCAATCTTGTCAATAAAGGAATCCTGAATCAGCCAGATTTTCCCTTTTAGCTAATCCCTCACAATCTATATACCTAGGAACTACCTTAGTTCTCCTAGACATTATACCTTATACGTAGCTCGCAGCCTTCGTTCAAACTAACTATAATACTCCAGGTTGTCTGGGTGTACTAGAACCACAATATCGTTAATATAGAAGAAGACAATCAGGCTCTCGCTGGTAAATAAGCAAAGTACTTCCTTAACTAGCTTTAGTCCTAGCTTAACTAGAGTACTCTATAAGTGCTTATACTAAAAAAGTAGAGCATCGCGCAGGCCGTAGAGTACGCGCTTAAGCTCTAGTAGCTTACTAAGTTAATCTATAAATCTATTAGGCGTGCGTACATAGATTAGACGATTAAGGTAAGCATTTAGGAAGGCATTTAGAACATTATACTAATAGGCAAGTAGCCCAAAGGCAGCCAATAGAGCAATTAGGAAGCGGAAAACGCGTGCTGCTAGCGTTGCTGCGTAGGTGTCTCCCCAGTCTTCCTGTAGGTCCCCTCTGACTACTAGTCGCGCCTTAAACTTGTAAAGGTAGCTATCCTAATTAAACTTGTACGTAAATACCTATATAAGTGGTAGCACTTCGCCTTGCACAGTCGCCTGAGTAGCTATAGTCCTGCTAAAACACCCCTTACTTTTGCAACTATCGAGCTCAGCACTTATAGCTACACGAAACTCTGCGCCAAATGGGTGCTTCTCTAGATCCTTCTATCGCTTTGGTGGAGGCGGCAGCTGATCGCGATGTAGCCTAGTTCTAGGAAGCTCACTAAGTAACTTCTCTGGCGCGGATGGGTTAACAGCCGCAGCAAATGTAGCGAAGTAGTCTCTGGGTGTCTTGCTGTTTCTGCGCCTTCTGCCAGATATAATATAGCTAGCGTTAATATTGCTGCTGATCTCGTCTCGTCTGCGCGCGTTGTTTAAATGTTAATCTAGTGCTTCGTCTCCTTCTGCTAGCAGTTACTAGCCGCGAGGAAGCTTAACTTCGTTATCTACTATCTAAATAGACTACTAATTTCTAGATATAGCACTAGGCTCTAGCGTTTCTTTTAGTGTTAAAAGTCCGCGCTGCTTACTTAACTTAGCTTCTACTACCTTTATTATCTGCTGCTAGCGCATTAGTTTACCTAAAAGCTACGCTTTAGCACTGTCCTTGTCTTCTAAAGTGTTTATTCGTGTATTATTCCGAGTCGTGTTAAGCGGCTAATCAATTTCTAGATCCTCTAGCTTATCTAACTCCTCAATATCTAGTACTATTACTGCTTTGCGTAGCGTCTCCTTCTCCGCATATACCTCGTTGGTAGTGTATAGCTTTGAGGGCATAAGGACCACATCTCTAGTCCTGATAACTCTGCCCAGTGTTGGCATCTAAATGCGATAAATGTTCGTCGAATCGTATCCAACTAGGTGTCCTATTAAAGCACGAGATTCTAGCTTCTCTCCGCGCTTTACTTGCTAATTAAGGATGTACGCTCGTGCTCCTATAATACTAAAATAAGCTACTAATAGCTTTACACCTCTAACAATCTAATAAGGTGTTTTCCAGTTAAGCGATTCAGTAGGTGTACGATTAAGCAGATAGACAGCCGCCATAACGTATTTATTTAATAGCTCCTTTAGTAGATCTGCTTTAAGCCTAATAGCTCTTGCATGGATAATAATTAAATAGCTAGCTTTCTCTATTAAACTATTCTACTCTTCTGTATACTTTGCACGCGGTTCGACGACGATCCCTAGATTCTTAAAGACACTAAGTAGCTTAGAATAGCCTTATTTACTATTAAGACTTACAACAGCTACATGCGCGCGGAATTGACGTTATAGTTTAGCTAGTAATTTCTAAGCTACTTATTAAAGCATTATTAAGCTTTTATTAGATAGGTAACAAGCTTCGTGCCACTTACTATACTAGTCCATGGCGTGGAATAGCTATAGATCTCTATTATAGCAACGCTTGGTGCGCTCCCTCAGCTGTATGAGGTCTATTCCTAGTCGATAGAATGGACGTTCTGCTGGCTCTCGTGGAGCTCTCCTACTTATTAACTTATGTAGCTTCGTCTCTGTACAGATCTTACAGTCTGTCCACAACGGCGCATGCTCTGGCTGCTCGCTAAGCTATATTCTATCGACGTTCTCTAATAAATAAGCGATCGCCTTCTGGCTCGCATGGCCAAACACTCTATAAGCTTCTATCGCACTCACGCTCATTGGCTTCCTGCTAGAGTAGGATGGCCTAGGTCGGTACTAAGTTGCATAGAGTTCTAATGGCGGTCGATCGTTGTAATCCGAGTCTATTAACTAGTAACTACTATTATATTTAAGCTAGCATATTACATTCGACGGCTTCTTTTAGTATAGGTAGTTTTAGCTAGAGTTAAATTTAATGCCTAGGCTTCTGCATCGAGATAGGCTAATAATACTCGTAAAGAACTTAGGTATATATGCGACGTACGTTAGTTAAATCGTTTTAACTCTAAAAGGTGTATTAATCTTAAGCAGGACCTCTCCCTATTCCTAAATAGGTATTAATTAGCTACTAGCGTACGCGCTTTCTTCTGGCTTAGCATTAGAGATCTTCTTCTAGCTATATGCCTTGGTATTAGTAACATGCGTATTCAAGCCAGGATTAAGAATCTATCTATTCAGGAGTGGAGGCCGAAGCATTGGCTTGTTGGTAGTAGCGACCTAAAGTGCACTACACTAAGGCATTATAGCTAGCTACTAGCTATTATCGAAAGCAGTAACTTTTCCTAGCTTAGTAGGCGTCCTAGTATTGCTTTTAGCTAGCCTGTTCTTTATTTTTTAAAGAACCTTTGCCATAGGTAACTAATTGGCTCGAAGCTTCTAGAACTTCTTCTCGACGTCTTTGTTTGGCCGCTAATTAGCAGGTCGTAAAGCCGTATTAACGTAGTAGTAACTGTTAAATCTATGCTTCTCGCTATATAGGCAGGTTAGTGTCTTCTTCTAACGCTTATTCTTCTGATCCTTTAACTAATTGGCTAGCTGATTGGCTAGTAGAGCAATACCTAGAGTAGCGAATGTACCTAGTCCTGATGCAATTGGTCGAGTCCGTCAATAGTACGAAGTAAAATTGGCCACCAGATTAGAGATGCTAATAAAGTCTTTACTAGTCTGTTCTGCCATAATAAGCGCTAATAGCTGACTTAATGCCTAGCTATCGTCTAGGCCTCTAATTAATAGGATAAAGTCTTCTTGCGCTCGATTGTTATAGACCTCTAGCATGCCTGCTTAGGTTATAAGACGCGTTGTCTCTATCTAGTCCTAAAACTAGGTGTCGAGGTTCGCCTTTCGTGGTTAATTCTTAAGTGCCTAATAACGTGCTTAGAGTTAAGCATTACGCTTACCCTGGCTAGGATAGAGGTACTTTATTAGAGTTCTTAGTCGCTTATGTGTGCTCAAGCAGTTGGCGATTAGATAAATATACCGCGATACGATTGTTCTATTAATCTGCTTTGTAAAGTTTCCAAGAGCCTTCTCTTTCTGCCGCCATTCGACTAGTGCACTTTAATAGTCCTTTTACCAAAGCTCGTATCTTCTTAGCTCCTAATCTATAAGGTCCAGGATAGTGACTTCTTCGGCATCTTAATCGCCTACTACGCCACCCCCTGTGCCCCTTGCGCTCCCTGCTTCGCCACTTACGTTACCACCTCTTGTAGTTCTTGGCTTATGAAATTCCTTTAGCTTAAGCCTTTTAGGCTTCTCTGTTTCTAACTTAGAGACTTCTTCGTGGCTTAGCGATAGATTGACGTATTCCTAGATATGGTTCCTGACTACGTAGTCCTTTCTGAGGAATATCTATTTCGACTAATCCTCTAGTTTATTAAGTATAACGGTCTCTTTCGTAATTAGCGGGTCTAATTTAGTTGCTATCCTTGCAAGATACGGCGTCCGTATTCTATGCGGCGTTTATATTCTATACGACGTTAATTCTCTAACAACAAGGTCTTAACTAGCGCTAATCCTAGACAATTCACGTCTCTCAACTAATTGTCTAGTGACAACGAGGTCCTAACTTAACGACATAATAACTAACTAGGTCTGCAAAGATAGACCCTAGTATAATACCCTGTGAACGTAGCGATTATTAAAGGCTTCCGGGCTTATAACTATAAGGAAGGGAAGAGCTGCGTTCATTCCTCTATAGTAGAAGTATCCTACATATATATACACTCTGGATCCTCCCAAGAGTCTTGGCATAGAACCTGATGGAATCGTACCGTAACATTTATAGTTAACTTATATATCTTCTATGCGAGTACGTTCTCCTATATAAACTATTAGTTATGTTATTTATTATAAGATTAAAATATCTAGCACGCGCTAAGTGTTGCATTAACTTATACTATTAAATAATTTATAAGGTACCTTATTACCTTACTACCCTAACCTAAATTAGACTAAGGAAAAGAGCCCTATAATACTTTAAATATTTTATAGTATAATAGCAGGACCTAGCTTGATAACCTTAGCAGCCCTAGCTAACTAAGAATGAATACTAGAAGAACTAGTTATTAAATAAGTAGCTTAAATAGACTAGCTTTAAGAAATTATTAATAAGATAAGTAAGAAAATAAATAAATAAGAAGATACGAAGTATTAACTAAAGGTTCTTGTTAAGATCCGATCTTACAGGCACTTGGCTAGGCTCCAGAGCGCCTATGGTCTTATGGTGACCAATGGAGGTATAGTACCTAGAGGTCACGTGACTGCTCGCTGCGCTCGACACGAGCAAGTCGAGCAGACGCAAAAGCCAAGACCTCTACTCGCTGCGCTCGACTCGAGCATGTCGAGCAGGACAAGTATATAGGAACGCAAGAAGGAGTCTCTCTTCTACTTGTGTTCAACCTGTTTATCAATCTATCGTTTGGATCTGAATAAGCAACCTTGTTAATTTGATTGTGCTGTACACACCTTTAATACCAACGCCCTTAGTGACAGGCGCAAGCTATCACTACAACCCTCTCCCGTCCTACCAGTACTCCTGCCCGAGAACCAACCTTAGCCCCTTAGAGAATAGCTACCTCTTTGGGATCTTAACAGTTCTTAAGCCTAAACCCTACACTAGCAAGGGCCACCCAGGAACGTTTTTTATATAGATAGAACTATTTATCTATATAATTTAGGAAGGTTTAAGACGAAATAAAATAAGATCCTAGTTACCTATATAAATATACAGGACAAGGCAGCTATATAGACTAAACTAATAATTAATAACTTTTTTAAATAAGGCAACCTTAAGAGTTGTAAGATAGACGCTACGAAGGACGCCTTTAAGGACTAGAAGGCTTTTTATAAAGCTATAAAAGAAATATTTAGTATAATTAATAAAGAGTATTAAGATAAAATACGCCTCTAACGCCTACGTTAGGAAAGATTAGTAGTATTTTATACCTTAGAGTTTAAACAGGTTATAGCAAACCTTAATAAATAGGGAGAAGCCCTACTTAAAATCACCTACTATAATAGGCTAAAGGAGACGGTTAAGGATAAACTAGTCTATTAAGGAAAAGTAGATAATTTAGAAGAGCTTATAAATAATACTATTAAAGCGGACAATTGCCTAAACGCGAAAGATAGAAAAATAGAACGATACCTAACTACTCTTTAGAAAAGATACTAGCACCCGAATCACGACAAGGGACAGGAATAGAGAAGTTATTATAACTAATAAGACCTAGTAGTATAAAAAGAAAAATAGCAAAGGGAAGTAGCTATATAAGCTAAAAAAAGGCTGCTAGGGCAAGGATAGTATCTCGCAGGAAGAGCAAAAGTAAAGGTTTAAGAATAAAGCCTACTTCTAATACAGAGAATAGGGTCACTTTATAAGAAACTACCTAAAAACAAAGAATAAGGTTTGCACGACTAGCCTCTTACACGTAGTAATGGCCACCCTTACCCTGGTGGGAGACGAGGAAATAGACCTTACACAGGAAATCCCTAAACTACTAGCTAAATAGGCGAAAGAACGAAAATTCCTATAGGAATATAATATTTTTAATTATTTAGTAGATAACGTCTGTTAGATATATAGTAGTAAGCTACACTATCCACCCTAATATAAGGCGAAAGTAGTCGTCTAAGGACCACACGCGTGGGATGCCTATTAGCTCGCTAAAAAGCTATAGGGTCTCCCTAAGCATTACCTACGCTAGGTTATAATACTAGAATAATATAAACGCGCTAAATAGTAGTAATACACGCGTAAGGGATATTAATAGTACTTTAAGGCTTAAGTTAAGACTACTTACTTTTTTGAGGACTTAGGTTATTATTAACTAAAGAAGAATTAATATAATATACCTAATAATTATTATAAGTGCTTCCCTATGTACTAGACTAAGCACTATAAGTAGAATAGCTAGTACTAATACTTTAATAATAACTATAAGCTTTACTAATAATAAAAGTTTAAGAAAGGCTAGTTCTCCTAGGGCCTAGAACATTAAAACCTTTACACGATAATAGGGAATATATAGCTAGGAAAAGATAAGGATTATATATTAATCTTATAGAACTAGTGTTACCTATAGTGCTTTACATACCTAAGCCTATAAAAAGAGGTAGCTTTTTTTAATAGCTGCCTAGGACATGGCGCGTTGGCTTAGAACAAATGCCTTACTCTAGATTATACTTAATATAGGTTACCAGGAGTATATAAATCTAATAAAATTAAAGAGACCTATAAATTATATTAATAGCGATATAAGTAGCATAAAATTTTGGAAATCTTAAAATTAGTATAGATTAAGAATAAGATCTAAAAGGCTATAAAAAGTTAGTTAGAAGATTTAAAAAACTGGATTATTACTAGGCAATAAGTTACACTAGTAATAGTACGATTATTATAGCTTATTAAGTAGTCACTTGCCAAGTTAAGAAACGCTTAATTAAGAATATTATAGTATATAGATATTATATTATAGCACTTATTAACTTAAGGGGAAACGCGTGCTTAATTACCCTATAGGTAGTTAAGAAATATAATATACTATATTATAATAAGAGAATACTACTGCAAATAGGACTTACAAATAGGACCTAATTATAAGAATATAGTAATAGTTGGCTACGCCTTAAGATGGCGCTAGTATAAGTTAATATAGAAGGCCTAGAGAGCTAACAAGCCTTTAATATTGCAAAGATAGGAGACATTAAAGCTATTATTAAATATAAATAGCAAAAGTAGTATAATTTAGAAATAGATTAGCATAAGAGAATAATTCTACCCTAAAACATGCTAAATATAGCTTAAAATAAGCCCTGGCGAAGGGAAACTCCCTAAAAACCTTAGGTAAGAAAGAAGAACTAACTATTTATAATATAAAAAATATTAGTTTGCAAGATAAACAAGATTTTAAAGTACTTAGGATAGGTGCACTATATATAGGTTAGGGAAGCTAAAATAGTTTCTAATAACCTAGATCTACTAGAAGAATACAAGGAATCCGTAAACCTATTTAATAAATATAACAAGACTATTCTACTTAAACATAAGGAGTAGGATTACGAGATACTACTAGTAAAAAAAAGCTAAACTATAGCTAGAGCACCTAAGGCCCCTCACTTACAAATAGGAGAAAGAATTAAAAGAGCTAATATAGAAGAACCTACGCTTAAGGAAATAAAAGCTTAATTAGAGTCTTTTAGCCTTTCTTATACTCTTTATTTATAAGAAAGACAGTAGGCTGCGACTTTATATAAATTATAAATAGCTAAATAATATAACTGTAAAAAACTACTACTTATTACTATTAATAACAGAACTTATATATTGACTCTAAGGAGCTAAGTGGTTTACGAAATTTAGCGTCTAAAATAGATTTTATAGGATTTAAATTATAAAAGGTTATAAGTAGAAAACGGCTTTTCCGTACGCGATATGGCCTCTTTAAGTATATAATTATACTAATAGGACTAATAAACGTCATAGCAACCTTCTAAGAGCTAATAAATTAAGTATTATATAAATACTTAGATGTATTCTGTACGGCATACCTTAATAATATACTAGTATATTTAAACGGAACCATAGAAGAATATAAGAAATATATCTATAAGATATTATAAAAGTTATAAGAGTATTAATTACTCCTACACCCTAAGAAATATAACTTCTACGTTACTAAGATAGAATATCTAAGATTTGTGATATCCCGGAAAGGTGTTAAAATAGACCTAAAGAAGATTATAATAATAGAAAAATAGTTACTACTAAAATTAGTAAAGAATATTTAGTCCTTTTTAGGCTTTACTAACTTCTACTATAAGTTTATTAGGAACTACTTTAATGTTACTGCTCTACTAATAGAACTTATAAAGATAGGAAAATGCCGGCCTCTGCGGAAGGTAGAGAAGAAGGCTTTTAAATAGCCAAAGCACCTATTGCTAATAGCATCCCTACTATAGATATATAATATAGAATAGTAATATTATATTTACACGAACGCGTTAGATTATGCGCTAGGAGCTATACTACTATAAGAGTGCGATAATAAAAAGTGGAGACTAGTCTTCTATTATGCAAGAAAGCTTTTAAGAATAAAGCTTAAATATAAAATCTATAATAAGTAATTACTAGTAATTATTAATTATTTTAAGTAATAGGAAGCGTAGATTAAGGGAGCTAAGTACTAAATAGAGGTATTCTTTAATTACCTTAATCTTACGCGCTTTACGACGACCAAGAAGCTTTATTAATAATAGGCTAGGTAGTTTAAGCAGATAGTAGAGTTTAACCTTTATATTATATATGTCAGATTTGATAGTGTTCTGTCACTTTGAGATAATGCAATGATGAGAATTTGATGGATGTGATGATTGATTGATGATGTTCGTGTTCTGTGTTCCTGGAATGCAGATGTGTGCGAGGCTCCAAATAAGTGCCGCTACAGCGCTAGCCCTATTTAGAATAGTACAAAAGAGAGAGTGTTCCAGCCTCATATCCACAACAGATAGAGGCCGTATAATCGGACATAGGTATACCTAAAAATTACTAAAATAACGCGTTTAATCGCGAACGAATATGCTATCTCTGGGCTACGATAGGTAGTATAAAAGGTATTAGGAAACTATTTAGCCTATTATAAAAATAAGCGTAAGAGATATAAGCCCTACAGTCGTTTATAATTATTATAGCCATCCCTAAGACTTTAGTTAAGCATAACTACAGATTTTAATATAAAATTACTAGCATTATTAGCACTAGGGAATAAGGAACCCTATAACTTAATTTTAGTTATAGTTTATTTACTAACTAAAAAGTTAAGGTTTATGCTAATTAGGAAAGCTATATTAGCGGAAGAATTAGCCTATATAGTAACACACGAGCAAATATTGCAGGTTAGATAACTAGATATGTTTATTATAAATAGGGCTAAGATATTTACATTATTATATTAGACCACGTTTATATCTAAATTAAAGATTAAATATAAGCTCACGACGAGCTTCTACCCTAAGATAGATAGCTAAACTAAGCTAACAAATTAGACGTTAAAATAGTACCTTTAGATATATATAAATAAGCTTTAAGATAATTAGGTTAAGCTATTACTAATAGCCTAGCTAGCATATAATAGCGCAAAATTGGCGACTATAGGGTACTTGCTATACTACGCTAATCATGGATGTGAGCCAACGACTTACCAGGATCTATTAGACATTAAAAGCGTTGCGAAGGACGTAGCTAACAAGATAAAACTTATACAGGACCTATATAAGGTATTACGTAAAAATATCGCACAACGTACAGGCCTAGTATTAAGCTAATATAAAAGCTCTACGCAAGGAGCTTACCCTATTAAAAAAGTCTATTTACTTTACTAACTCCTCTACGTTAACCCTTACTAAGGAGGCTCTAGAGCCTTCTATAATACTATTTAATAATAGCTTAATAACTGCGAAGACTGCTTGCCTAAGCGATAGACTACCTAATCCTCCTATATTTATAGGCAAAAGGAAGGAACTCCCTCTATTTATCTCTTAATTATAGATAAAGCTAGAGGGTAATACTAATTAATACCTAACTAAACGCGCTAAACTTATCTACGCTTACTCTTAGCTTAACTATAACCTTGCGACCCTTATTAGCCCGTTAATTAGTTCTAATATAAATACTATAAATAAGCTAATTGCCTTCCTTCGCGCTATATACGACAACCTAAATAGAATCCTGTTAGCAAAGAGCAAGCGTAATAATTTAAAATAAAAAAAGTATCCCTTTTTAAGCCACTTTACTTAGTTTTAATACCTTATAGTAAATACCTAGCTTAATAAAGAAGCGTAAATTAATACCTTACGCTACTCTTTATTAGATAACCTTTAGCGTATAATAGTAGGAGCTAAGATTCTATCTAATATTAATAAATACGCTAACCTAATTGCGTAATATAATAATAACTTTTAATACCTACCTACTCGCTCGAGTTACTAACTAATCTTATAATAGTAACGTAACTCTATTAGACTAGAAGAAGGATTAGTACTAAAAGAAGGGACTCTGCTTTTACTATAAAGTATATAGACATATCGCGAAAAACTACCTAAAGAGGATAACGTAGATTAGTGTTATAGACTAGAATTACTTGCTAAACTAACGCTTAATCTTATCTTATAATTAAAAATAACGTAACTTATACTCCTTACACTCTAGTTTTAGCTCCTACTTATCCTAATTACGCTTATAATAATAATTATTATTATTAGGAAACGTATAGTCCTAGAGATAAGTTGCTTAATAGAACTACGCTAGATATAAGTCTTAATAGATTTATAAACTACTCCCTTAAGTAAAAATTAGGAGAAATAGATTAACATCCCCTATACTATCTAATAAGGTAATACTATATAATTAGTAATTATCCTTATTAACACTAGAGCTATAAAACTTAAATTTATTAATTAAGACCTCGCGCGCAACCTAAAACTACGTTTATAACTACTACCTTACGTTATATAACCTACTAGATTTAATAGAAAATAACTAGATAATAGAGAAATTATGCATATAACGAGTATACGTCTCTATTATTAGAACCACGTAGAACAAGCCACGCTCTACGTAACAACAACAGGTCAGCATTAGATAATTCTTAGACAGCCCTAGATATACAGGCATTAAGTAAGGCTAGATTATAATATAGAATAGCTTAAATTTATAGCTAAATGCTATTAAGACTACTACTTACGTATAAGTAAAACCCATAGCACTAAATTAGATCTTTAACCTATAATAATAGTAACTAGACGTTAATAAAGTACCGCTTTCTTACTTAAGTTAAAAGCGCGATATAATAACTAGCGCGAAATACTACGCTACTAGCTATAAAAGCTTAAACTAACGCTTATAAGTAGACTAAGTAGAGCTCCTATAATTAATAAGATATCTATAATAGAGGAATTATTTTAAAATAATAAACTAAAAGATAGCGTCCCCTACGCCATATTACTAAAGCTTAATATATACGTAATTAGAGTAATCCCCTTACTAAGACTAGTAAAACGCTAAGGATACGAGATCTTTGTAGTGTTAATAGTAGATATTAATAAAGTACTAGTAAAGAAGAAGGAAATAGATCCTGCCACTAAATTACTATCTAAGTATTATAACTTACTACATGTGTTCTCACGAAAGGAGGCAGATCGATTACTTAAACATCGACTATATAACTTAAAGATTAAGCTCTAGGACGGCAAGTAGCTAGGCTTCAGGCTACTATATAGCATGTCCTAAGATAAGCTAAAGGTACTAAGAAAGTACCTTATAGAGCACCTTAATAAAGGCTTTATATGCGCTAGCAAGTTACCTGTCGCCTTATCTATTATCTTTATAAAGAAGCTTGGTAGAAGACTATAATTTTATATAAATTATAAAGCGCTAAACGCGCTAATAGTTAAAAACTAATACTTAATCTTCTTACTCTAGGAGATGCTAAACCGTCTTAGCAAGATAAAGTACTACACGAAGCTTAATATTATTACTATATTTAATAAGCTATAAATAGCGAAAGAAGATAAGTAGCTAACGGCCTTCTATATAAAATATAGCCTATTTAAATATCTTGTAATGCCATTTAGGTTAGCTAATGCCCCAAGTACGTTCTAGCACTACGTAAATAATATACTTTAGCCCTACCTAGACTATACAGAATATATTAACAATATCCTGATATATAGCGAATCACTATCGGAGCACCGCCAACACGTGTGCTTGGTACTAAAGGCTATAGAAGAAGCGGGATTACAACTTAATATTAGTAAGTATAAATTCTACCAGACTTAGGTTACATACCTAGGATACGTAATCACGATAGATAGTATCTAAGTAGACCCTAAAAAAGTAGAAGCGATATAAGACTAGGAATACCTATAAAATGGAAAAAATATAAAAGCCTTTCTTAGTTTTATAAACTTTTATTATTAATTTATACTAGACTTCTTAAGACTAGCTTTACCTTTTATTAGTCTAATAAAGAAAGATTAAGAATTTTATTTTAATAGCATTTGCTAGGATACGTTTAATTAGCTAAAAGCTACCTCTATAAGCTCTCCTATACTACGCTATTTTAACCCTAAACTACTAATTATAGTAGAGGCTAGCACCTCTAACTATATAATAGCGAAAGTATTATCTTAAAAGGATAAGGATAGAGAACTATAGCTAGTAGCCTACTACTCTAAGAGGATAAGCCCCGCAGAAAGTAACTATAAAATCTATAATAAAAAGCTACTTATAATAGTACACTACTTTAAATAATTAAAATTAAAATTAGAGGGCGTAGCCTTCCCGATAGATATGCTTAGCACCTATAAGAACCTATAGTATTTTACCATAATAAAGTAATTAAGGCACCGCTAGGCTAGATAGTTAGAATATCTGTCCCGCTTTCAGTTCACGATTACCTATTGGCCTGGAAAACAGGGCGAAAAGCCAGACGCGCTTACCTAATAATCGCAAGATGTCACAGCACAGGAAGTAGCTAGAGCGGCACGAAACCAGACACTACTACGCCTAGAGCTTTTCAAGCCTGCCGTAGAGATATGCCTTATAGAGACAGACCAATTAATTACGCAGATTATTAACAAAGAATATCTTAAGGATAAACTAATTATTAAGACGCTATAGCTCTTACAAAATAGAGCCTAAAAATTTAAAAAGTATTATGCTTAGTAAATATAAAATTAGGGATAATTATATATATTATCGCGATTATATAATAATACTAAACTATAATAAACTAAAAATTAAGCTCCTTCGCCATGTGCACGACTCTCTAGTAGGTAGCTACCTAGGTAGAAGCAAAACTTTAGAGATCCTGTAAAGAGAATACTACTAGCCTAAGATGTTTAAAATAGTAAAGTAATATATGGCCTGTTGCCACATCTGCCGAAAAGCGAAGTCGTCTAGAGACAAATATTGTAGTCTCCTAAAGCCACTGCCTATCGCAGAACGACGTTGGCAGCATATCTTAGTAGATTTTATAGTAGACCTACTAGATTTAGAAGGACACAAGAATATTATGGTAGTATTTAATAGGCTAAGTAAGTATTAATATATAATACTATATAGAATTATCACTACGCTAGAGACCGCGTACCTTTTTCTATAATACGTATAGGCTAATTATAGCCTTTCTATAATAATATTATCTAATTAAGGCACCTAATTCGTATTAGCCTTTTAGACTAAGCTTTATAACTAGCTAAGGGTTATAGCACTACTATCCTTAGCGTATTATCTAGAGATAGATAAATAAACAGAGAACGCTAACGTAGCTATAGAATAGGTGTTACAAGTATACACAAACTACGCTTAAGATAACTAGATACGATAGCTACCTATAGTATAGCTTAAAGCTAATAATATAATTTTAAAGTTAACTTAAGCGTTACTATTCTTAATTTACTATAGCTAAAACTCTTGCATAGGATTTAAGCCACCTAGTAGAGACGCCTAAAGAGGCTATAGATAGAGACTTAACATAGCTATAGCTAATTATATAGTAAAGAAGATAAAGGACGTAATAAAACTTATTTATAAAAAACTAACTTAAGCGCAAGCATTACACTAAAAGTACATAAATTATATATAATAGCTAGCACTTGCCTATTAAATAGGTAATTACGTTTGGCTAGACGTAAGGAACCTCAGGACCTAGCGATAGTCTAAGAAGCTAGACTAGAAGAACGTTAGCCCGTACAGAATTAGCGTAGTAGTCTCTACACACGTCTATAGGCTGGAGCTACCCGATTTAATAAAGATACACCTTGTATTCTATATAAACTTGCTCCGACCAGCGGAACCAGAAGATACCTATCTGCCTAGACAACAGATAGAGCCCCTAGAACCGGTGGTAATCGACGCAGAACCAGAGTACTTTATTAAGAAAATAGTTAATCTCTACTTTAACTAATAAAGGAAGAGACATGAATACCAAGTTAAATAAATAGGATATAATAACTTATTATAAGCACTAGTAACAAAGTTCGCTAACTCTATTATTATAAAGAAGTACTATTAGAACTACTTAGATATAGAGGGCCTAAATAAATAGGTAGATAATCTATTTAAAATAATAATAAACTAGATACTAATAGATCTTTATAAGCTTAACTATAAAAGGGAAGGGACCTACTATTATAATAACTTTTTAGGCAACCTAATAGCCTAGATATACTATTAATAATAGTATATTAATAGATAGATAAGAGTTAGAAGCTAGGCTTCTACCTCTAAACTTATACTTTAGGAGCCAAAGGTCTGATAGCCTATACCCCGAAGCTTACTTCTAATTGGTTAGACACGACGCTAGCCATCTAGGTACTAGCACCTAGCCAAGCGAGATAGATAGATCCACGTTAGATAGGGGCAGAAGACCTTTCTTCCTTATCCAACGTCTTGTACCTACACGTAGATACCGAACGCAGTATATCGATCTAGCCTACCTAGGCCTAGATATCTCTACGCGTTGCTCTCGTGACACCTTCCTTGCGTAGTACTTGCAGGATACTATAGCGGTCTAACTCATTAAGTTTATTTAATCTCTAATAGAATAATAATAAAGGATACTCTAGAAGAATATTAGCTATTATATAAAGACATGCAGAGGAAGAAGGAGGATAATATTATAATCTAAAAGTTAAAGGTAGGATAACAGACCTTATAATAATAACTAGGCCCTATCTTAGGCTTACGTAACGTCCTAGGCTGTCTCAGACACCAAGACCATAGGACATTATAGGACCACGTGATCCTGGTCACGTGACGTCCCAGGATATCCCATGGGATCCCACGGGAATAGGATATGGGATACCATGGGACTCTATGGGACAAGGAGGATATATGTATAGGACGATTTCCTATCTACGCTCCTTATAGTTAACTTATATATCTTTTATATAAGTACGTTTTCCTATATAGACTATTAGTTATCTTATTTATTATAAAATTAGATTGTCTAGCACGCGTTAAGTGTCGCATTAAATTATACTACTAAATAATCTATAAGGTACCTTATTACCTTACCGCCCTAACCCGGATCGGATCGAGCGAGAAAGCCCTATAACATCTAGTTACCTGTTTTTATTAGGCGTAGATATTATAAGTGTCCTTAAAACACTTATGGTAGCCGTTCTACTTATAGTGTTTTATTTAGTAGAGTAGAGAGTGTTTATAGTAATTATTAGGTACTCTATACTAATCCTTGCTTAACTAATAGTAGTTTAGATTTTTAGAGATATACGCTACTTTAGCTTATTTTTTATAGTATTACTAGTATCCTCTTTTATATATTATTACTATTCCGCTTGTGCATGCTACCTACCTATTATAATTTTATATAGGTAGCGTGCTAGGACCCTCTATAGCTTCTTAGCTAGTTACTAAGCATTTCAAGCATGTAGTCCTTACATAATTATTTTTTTAATGCACTAGGGTGGAGAATATATTTTATTATTATATATCCAGCAAGTCCTGTCTGCTAGTTAGCTAAAGATTTTATATTTATATAGAACTATCTATTCTTTTACTTACTTTATTAAGTTAGGGATCCCCTATATAAGATCTTCCTCCTCTATTGCTAAGGTAAACATGGCTATTACTATATTAAAAAAGGTTAGTTATATTAACCTTTATTCTTTATTGCTTATAGTCCCTTATAAAGCACCCTTATTCTTTATACCAAGGTAAGTCTTGTCCTTAAATTATTATTTTTCTTGAGGAGAGATAGTACTCTTACTTTACTTAGTCTATTTAGGCTTTTTATTTTTATTAGCTTACCTCTTGTGCTAACGTGTTTTATTAGTTATAATAAAATCTCTATCTAAATCTCGTTTTGAGTGGATAAGGATAGCACTTTTTTTTTTATAAATTTTTTTTTTTAATCTTTACGTTCTCGTTGTCGTTCTTAAAGTTAATTATTAGCTTATTAGGCATTATGTTATAGTTATGATAGCTAAATAGTCTTTAGGATATAAACTAGCATATCTTTAACTTATTCCTTTAAGCTAGTATAGTATATAGCTAGAAGTGGCGACTCGTCCTAGTTCATTAAGAATTAGAGCTATTTAAAATTAGCTTTACAGTTATTAACTAACTTTGTCTAGCGTAGACATTATATCTATAGTTTAGCCTAGTGTTCTTTATTAATAGTGCTAAATATTTTATCTAGGGCCTCCTTAAACGTATTTTAGTTAGTAAAGACTTCCTTTACGTATTTCTCGTATTTATTTAGTTCGTCGTCGTGCTCTAGATATTACTTTATTATAGGGTGGATCTATTAGTTAGCCTTTCCCTTTATATTTATGCCTGTCACTAGGATTAGTCTTGTTTTATTAGGAACTTTTTTTAGTTATAGTAAATATAATTTTATTTTAGTAAGAAACGCTCCTAGTCCCTTTTATTTATTATAAGGATTAGGAAAGGGTATTTTAGGCTGCTATTTAAAGGTTATTATAATTTAACTAATAAATTACTTTATAAGCTTTTATAGCTCCTTAATTTGCTTTGCTTATTTAGTAGCTACTGTCACGAGTCGTAGGTCGAGGGCCCTCGACGGCCCTAGTCCGCTCTAGACCGGCGCTATCCGGGCCTTCCGCCTATCTACTTCCCTCGCCGCAGCCCTTCTCTTCCCTCTCTAAGGAATCGCCTTAGTACTGTGGATAGACTGAGTCGCCCGTAGTTAGGGCGCTTTTTATAATACGATCCCTTACCCCCTTATATCTAATTTACCTATACGATGGAATTAACACGAAGAGTTACCCGCCAGACCTTAAAGATAGTAGGAGACCCTTAAAGCAGGTCACCACCTGTAGGACCCTCTAAATAAGAGCCTCTAATAGTTGCAACGCCTATAGAAGACCTAACAACACTTACAGACCTAGAGGAAGACCCCCTTACTATTATAAGTAATAATAATAACTAATAATTAGAGGAAGTTACCCTCTAAGAACGCCTAGGCGTGCTATAGCTCTAACAACGTATTTAGGAACTAGAGGCCTCCTTAATAGTAGAGCGTTACTAATCTAAAGGCAAGACCCTAGTTAGGAACGAGATAACAACTACTAGCATCTCTAACAACTCCCTAGAGCCCGAGGAGGGTTACGGCAACCTAGACAAGGCCAAAGACACAAGTAATAACCTATTAAGTAATAGCTTAATAGAGGACGCGTCCTTAAGCTTAGATAATACTAGTTAAGACTAATTTAAGGCCTCTAGAAGCATCCAACGCCCGCGAAAGAAGGATAAACAAGGCTAGGCCCGCACTAGCCATGACAAAGAACGTTAGATCTAAATAGTGGCTACTACCCTAGACGCATAGCTATTAAAGCCGCTAAAACCCCCTTAATTTAAGGGCAGGGGTTGTAAGGAACTAAACTTATAAAAGAAGGCCTATAAGGACTACATTAACTTCTTACCTGCCCTTAAAACTAATAAAGCGCAGGTTAGGTTCGTAGTAAAATACTTAGGAGATACATAACGTAACTACTAGAACTAAACAGTCGCCAAGATCTTAAAGCGAAAGCAACACAGGAAAGTCACCTAGGACCTTCTATAGTAGACTATAGTGGACTCCCTAGGATTAGCTTAGGAGCGAAAGAGTGCCGTTCGCCGAAGGATTAAGGTAGCTAAATAAGGTAAAAAGACCCTTATAGAACTCCTTAACTACCTTAAGGACTAATAGGAGGAATGCGACCTAGAAAAGGCCTTAGATAATAATAATAAAGACTATATTAATAACTTTTACACGGCACTAGATAAGAAAATCTAAAAACGCCTTAAATAGTAGCTACGCGAATAGAAGAGCCTTTCTTGCTTAGAAGTAAAGGTAAATATATATTAGTAAGCGTTAAAACCTTATAAGTTAAGGAAATAATGTATATATAATGTTAATAACAACTTCCTTAACAAGCTAGCTAATAAAAGGCGCGATCGAAAGCGATCTAGGTTAAATAACACAAGACTATACTAAAGACGCCACGATAGCGACTGTCGCGATAAGGACAACAAGAAGAAGGCTTAGGTAGTAGAGGACAGGGATAAGGACTAATACTTCTACTGCCACGAACTAGGCTATTATAAGGCGTCCTGTTCAAAGTACAAGGCCGAGGCGGGGAAAGACAAGCTGTAGACTAGGAGGCCTAACAGTCTATAGGCAAGATTAACTATAATAAAAGTTAATAATAACTAGTCGCAGTTGCAAGGACCCCTAGGGATAGGAGTAGTGGCTTACTAATCGCGCTGGACGGTAAAGTACAGCATAAGGGCAACTAATAATAGATTAAAGCCCTAGTAGACTGTAGAGCTAAAGCAAATTTCGTTAGTAGCAATCTAATAAAGCGGTTAGGGGTTGCGGTAACGATAATAAAAGGCAAACGCTACGTGGCGCTGAATAGACAAGACTTAGGCGTTCTAGGCCAGGCGAAGCTCCCCTACACCATTATAGACAATCGCGGTAAAACTAAGAGCGATAGTTACCTGTTTATAGTTAGTAACATTAGTAGATTTGACATGGTCCTAAGAATGCCCTAGCTAGCAGAATGGAGCCCCATCGCAAACTTCTATAATAAGACCATCCGCTTCGCCCATGGGAAGCGCAAATAGACTAAGATCTCTACCAAATTAGTAGAAGAGTTCGCTAGCACGGCCAAAGACATAGCAAATAACTATTTTATTATGTATGCCACCCTAAAGGACACATTAGGAGGCCCACCCGGGACGCTACCTAAAGAATACTGGGAACAGTGGGAGGAAGCCTTCTTCGAAGAAGCCGCAAGCATCCTTACTAACCATGGCCCCCACGAGATAAAGATCGATATCGAGGAAGGCAAGGAAGTGCCTTTTAGACCACTCTATAGTCTATTAGAGTTAGAGTTGGCAGTTCTGCGCGACTATATCTAGAAGAACCTTAAATAAGGCTTTATTTAACTATCGCGATTGAGCGCCGGGGCACTAATCCTTTTTGTAAAGAAAAAGGATAGAGGCCTCCGCCTCTGCGTTGACTATAAGGGACTAAATGTAGTTATAATAAAGAACTAATACTTACTTCCCTTGATATAGAAATCCCTTGACTGACTAGGGGATGTCTAGATCTACACTAAACTAGACCTAAGGGACGCCTACCACCGCGTCCGAATTAGGGCAGGAGATGAATGGAAGACAGCCTTCTAAATAAGGTATAAATAGTACAAATACATAATAATGCCTTTTGGCTTAACAAACGCGCCTGCGACCTTCTAAAGCTATATTAATAATACACTATTAGACCTTCTCGACATCTACTGTATTGTGTACCTCAACGATATCCTTATCTACTCTAAGACAAAGGAGGAACACATCTAGCACGTTTAGACAGTGCTAGAACGCCTTATTAAACGCCGGCTATACGCTAAACTGTCTAAATGCGAATTTCACACACGCAAGGTGGGATACCTAGGCTTTATAGTATCCCTAGACGGCGTAAAGATAGAGGAGGACCGCGTTGCCTCTATAAAAGATTAGCCTAAACTAAACTTAGTCTAAGTAGTTAGGATCTTCCTTAGCTTTACTAACTACTATTAAAGGTTTATAGAAGAATTCTCTTAAGTGGCGGCACCCCTTCACGCCCTAACAAGAAGGCTAGAGGGAGCCACTAAGGGTAAATAGCGATAGAGACTTAAGGAATTAGTTATAATAAGCCTACTAAAGCAGGCTAAGGCCTCCTTTTACTAGCTAAAAGAGAGCTTTATACAAAGGCCCTTACTAGCCTACTTTAACCCTAGAAGACCCTTAAAAGTAGAAACTAACGCTTTAGGTTTCGCGATCTCGGGTATCTTAAGCTAACCACAACTAGACAAATATAAAAAGCTACGATAGCACCTAGTTGCTTTTTATTCGCGCAAGATAAACTAGGCAGAACAAAACTATAATACGCATAATAGCGAGTTACTAGTAATTATTAAAGCTTTTAAGTATTAGCAACACTACCTAGAGGGTGTTAGCAAGAAGGTTAAGCTTCTAACTAACTATGCTAACCTGTAAGGGTTTATATCTATAAAAGTCCTAACTAGATAGCAGGCAAGGTGGGCCGAATAGCTTACGACGTTTAATTTCAAAATTAAACACTATTTAGGAAGGACAAATCCCGCTAACAGACTATTATAGAGACCTAACTACAAGTTAAAGGAGGAAACAAGCTTAGGCGGAACAGGCAGTTCCTAGTAGAGACTCCTTAAGGCCCTATAGCATAAGTTATAGCTGAAAGGCAACGCTTTAGACAAAGCAGGCGTGGCAGGCAGCCTATAGCTACTAAAGTAGGCAGGAAGCCCTAGACTAGTGGCAGCAACGAGGATCGCTAGACCTAAAACGTTAGTAACTAAGGAGGCGGTGGCAAACGATTTAGCAAGCGCTTACCCTATAGTAGAGCTATTAAAGAGAAATAGCCAGGGAGACAAAACTATAGAACGAATCCTCTAGTACCTCTAAGGGCCAGAGATGGCAAAGCCAGAATGGCTAAAGCGCTAGATGATTAGACCGGCCAACCTATTACAGTACAAGAATAGGCTATACGTGCCACCTCTGGCGAGGGTACACGTTCTTTAATAATACTATAATAACCCCCTTGCGGGCCATTTTAGCTTCGCTAGGACCTTAGAGCTAGTGCTATAAAAGTTCTAGTAGCCTAGTGTCTAATAATACGTAAAGGACTACGTCTGGACCTATTAAGCGTACTCTAGGGCAAAACCTGTCTAACACGCAACGCACGGCCAACTTAATAGCCTGCTAGTCCTAAGGGGTATCTAAGAGGACATCGCTATAGACATAGTAATAGATCTACCTAAGAGTAAATCCAGAGCCTATCGTTATAACAGCATCCTAGTAATTATTAACTAGTTTTCTAAGATGGCACACTATATCCCCACGCGAAAGGACCTAAAGGCAGTAAAGCTAGCTAAAGTCTTTAGAAGAGAGGTTCTGCGCCTACACGGCCCTCTAAAGTTAATAGTTACGGACAAAGGCAGCCTATTTATATTAGCTTATTAGAGCACCTTTACTTAATATTTAAGAACTAAGTAACTCCTCTCTACTGCCTTCTACCCGCAGATAGATGGATAGATAGAACGATAGAACTAAACGCTTAAATAGTACCTTCGAGTGTTCTATAACTACGAACAATCTAATTGGGCGGACCTTCTATCCAAAGCAGAATATTTGTACAATAATAGTATCTATAGCTCTACAGGAGTGTCGCTATTTGTTGTAGTGTATAGCCTAAATCTACTAATAGTAGGCCTACCCCGAGAAGTACAACTGCGCGGGTTGGTACCTACGGCAAGGGCCAGAGCGGCAGTTCTAGCCCAGACTAGGGCCTAGATAACCCAAGCGATCCTTAGGGCACAGGCGTACCAGGCGACGTGGTACAACAGGAAGCATAAGGCCCAAACCTTTATAGTAGGGGACATAGTATACCTTAACGCCCGCAACATACGGTTAACTAGGCCTAAGAAGAAACTTAACTACAAGTCCTAGGGTCCCTATAGGGTAAAATAGCAGATTAGTTAATAGGCATATAAGCTAGAGCTGCCAAAGGACTTTAACATTCACCTAGTATTCTATGTGTCTCTCCTAAACCAGGCAGCCCTAAAAGGACTGCTACAACAGGAGCAAAGCCCGCCTAAAGTTATTATACTATAAGCAGGGGAGGATATATACCTAATTAAAGGAATTAGATCTAGGGTACTCCAGGACGGAGAATAGCTATATAAAGTTAAGTAGAAAGGATACAATAGCAATAAGAACTAGTAGTTGTCTATAAAGGAGATCTCTAAAGGGGCAATAAAGTAGTTCCTAAAGGGCTTAGATAAGGAGACTAAAGGTCGCCCTAGACAGGAGCCTAAGAGGCGGGGTCGCCCCCCTAGAGAAGGAGGAAGACAGCACTCGATAGTAATTAGTAATAGATTACCCTAGAGAGTACACTTTATAGGCTACGAAATACTAGAATAAACAGGGCAAAGGATTCTTAAATAGACTAAAGACTAGAACAAGCTATCTAGGCCTATTCACGCCTCTTAGGGCCTAACAGAGGCTTACAAGCCTATTTAGACCATACCCAACGCAATTATAGCCAACCAAAACCTAACTAAAACCGCCTAAGGGTATAGAACGTGAATAAAATCCGGACACCGTTAATAGGGGCAGGAATCCCTAAATTATACTAAATAACCCTCTTAATTAGTTAGGCGCTTAGACTCGTAGGCTTGCTAGAAAGTCTTTTAACTACCCTTACTCTTAATCTTCTTCTTTACTTCCTTCGCGAGGAAGTCTAGCGTGGCTAGGACACTAGCCTTAAACGCTAACTACCCTAAATTAGCATTAATAACTTAGGATTAGAGTTAAGGACTCTTACTAACTTAGGAGCATCCTTCTTGCGCCTAGGGGTAAGAGCACTAGTAGTAACTAAGGAGGTTAGACTACCCCCCTCTATAGCAGAAGCTTTCCTCTTCCGCTTCTCCTTAATAGAGAGGCCTACCACCGGAATAATCTCCTTAGGAGGCTAGGTGTCATAACCTAAGTGGTAGGAGGTCAACGGGTTTCTGCAGAATTTGGATCTGGTGGCCCTATGCGACTTAGTCTAGATAACCCTTAACTACACTAGATAACACTTATATAATAATATTACTCTATTCCGTCTCTAGTACCTGCGCGGTAGCCTTTACTAATGCCTTATTTAATCTAGAAAGGTCGATCTCGTCACATATGTACGCATTAATTTGGCTCAAGCGCGGCATAAGGGTAATTAAGGTACTTAACACGTTCTCTAAGTTGTCTTTAGGTATCTGCTACTAATTAGCCTTGAAACCCTTACATAACCCTTAAAGCGCCAACTTACCTGCTAATAATTCTTACTACCACCGTAGTAGGCATCGCAGCGGCAGATCGAATTATAGTTCTCTAAATCTATTAGGCTAAGATTAACATATACTACCCTAGACTAGACACGACGCATCTCCTTAACCTAAAACTAGCAAAGCTTTATCTTCTTGTAATTAGACTACTTAAGGCTATCTAGGATAATAGGAAGGCAGGTATAGTATAGGTTAATAGTACTAACCGCGCTTGCACGCGCCTTATTAACTAGGGCCTTAAAAATAGCGTTTACGGTACTTATGGTGCCAAATAGCGTAGGTATATCTAAATAAAGTCCGAAGGTTGCTAAAGAGGGCGGTGGAGAAGTAATAAGTATAGGGACGACTTGGCAGGCCTGCACCAGGTTAGTCTACCTTCACGACCCCCAAATTTGGAGCGGCTAGGTACCAAAATAGGGGGCATCTAGGGTCAGGCACCCTAGACTACTATAGATTGGCTAGGTCGTACTTACGGGTTAGGGAGCCTCTAGGATGAGGTAAGCCGCCAAGTAGAAAGTAAGAATAAGGGTTTTAGGCCTTAGTGTAAGCCTAAGATTTAGCTTACGTTATTAGCTTACGTAATACGTAAGGCCTAATTAGGCTAGTTATTACGTGCTTATTCTCGCGGTTAAGACCCTTAAAGAAAAGAGCCTTTGTCACGAGTCGTAGGTCGAGGGCCCTCGACGGCCCTAGTCCGCTCTAGACTGGCGCTATCCGGGCCTTCCGCCTATCTACTTCCCTCGCCGCAGCCCTTCTCTTCCCTCTCTAAGGGATCGCCTTAGTACTGTGGATAGACTGAGTCGCCCGTAGTCAGGGCGCTTTTTACAGCTACACTCTAGGCCGTGGGAGCCAGAGGGCTTAGAGTAATAATAAGCTTAGCTACTAGGGTAGCTAGGGTTATACTTAGTCTAGCTATTACACTATAAGGTATTTAAAGTATTATAAGGCGCTTACACCTTAGTCTAATTTAAGTTAAGGTAGTAAGGCTAAAGTAATACTTTATAAATTATTTACTAGTATAAGTTAATGCGATAACTTAGCGCGTGGCTATATAATCTAATGTTATAATAAATAAAATAACTATTAGTCTATATAGAGAACGTACTCGTGCAGAAGATATATAAGTTAACTATAAAAAAGAGAAATAATAATAGGAGAATTATTATACTATATACTAGTCTGTTTCTTCCTCTGCCTCTGGGTAATCTAAACCTCTTGGCGGATCACCTTGATCCGGAGCCACTGTCGTATCGGGGTTACGTGACCCTGGCTAACCTAAGTAGTCCCGCGAGTCCTTACAGGCTTGCTATAGCACCACATTATTCACCCCTCCCCTTTTACCTTAGTCGTGGTGTCATAATCCAGGTTCCTTGAACTCGTAACATTTGGCAATGAAGGCTAACCCATAGCTATTTTATTAAAAGGCCATTAGCTCGTTTAAATATACTATTAATAGAGGCTTAAACATGCAAATATTAAGAGACTATAATATATAAATTAAATAAGGTAAATAAATAGCTAATATGATCCTATAATTATTACAATAGTTAATAAAATCTATAATAATATAAAATTTATGGCTATTAAGAATAAATAGTTAATGTAATTATCTAGTTTTTAACTTTATAAGGCAATTAAATACCTATTAAAGCTATATAAGGCCTATCTAATTATTTATGTTACTAAATTATAATACTATAATAAAAGCCTTATAGTATTAAGGATTAAGGTCCTCTATCTAACTAGATTATATATCCGTAGAGGTGGCCTAATAAATTAGAGCTGGATCTAGGACAGATCCGTCGGCGTATATACAGACAATAATTAATATTTATTTATAGCTACCATCCTAGATAACTTGCCTTATAGCCTTACTTTCGTATAGAGGCCTATTAAAGATCCTCTTTAAGCGGGAGGTAATGCCAAGCAGGAAGCCTTTCTTGTCTATATTATAACTATACTAAGGCTTAATCTAATATTACTCTATTTTCCATTATAGAAGTTTAAAATAGAGTCTATATTTTTTAAGGGAATTAGCTTTATACTAATGATTATTAATACTAGTTATTTATTATAATACTAGAGATTTAGCGTGACGCTAGATAAAATAATTAACCTATACTAAGCTAATATCCTTTTTAGTTATTATAAAGGCAAATCTCTATAATATAGGCTATATAAAAGGAAGGCTACGTTTAGTAAAGTACTTAATATATTATAGAAACTCTGCTTCTTACTATAGACTAAGGTTTTAGCGGTTACAGCTTATTATTATATATAATTAAGTTACTACTTAGTGACTTCAGGTTAAAGTTAATTGTATAATAGTATACTTTTTAATTATTTAGGTATATAAGTATTCTTCTCCTAGTCTTAGCGATTTGATATCGTTAATCATAGCTTAAATCGGGTCCATATTGGTAGAGTTATGACGTGTCGAAGTTGGGATGACTTTTGGTGGCGTGCGCATTGTCAGACGACGCGCATCGTCTGCCAAGGCACAGTAGCCGAGGCGTACCGTGCCGCGACAGTCAGTGCGCCGCGACAGTCAGCGCGCCACCCAAGAATAAGACGCCCCAACTTTGACGCGCAGCATCTCCACCAATATAGACCTAATTAAGGCGATACTTACTGTAATTAAATTACGAAGACCTAGAGAAACCTTCTTATATAAAAAAATCGCAAAAGAGTTTAGTATTATATAATTTATATTAACGCGCTAGTATAGACGCGCTATACACGCCCTACTAAATCTTTATTAGAATTACTAAAATCTTAGCTAATAATAAGAAAAGGAGATTTTATAATATATTAAATGCCTTATTAAGCGCAATACTAAATCCTTAATATTATAATAAATAGCTCGTATTAATAGTAATTGCTATAAAGCTAATTTCTTAGTTAAATATAGGCTTTACTTTAAGCTTCTATAGTAAAAGATTAGGTAGTATTAGATCGAGACTTAGTAAATATATAATATAGACAAGCAAGGCTGTCTGCTTGGCATTACCTCTCGCTTAAAGAGAATCTTTAATAGACCTCTGTATTAGAGCAAGACTGTGAGGCAGGCTATCTAGGATAGTAGCCATGAGTAGATATGGCTTATAGCCTGTATATGTGCCGACGGATCTGCCCTAGATCTAGGTCTAATCTATTATGCCATCTCTACAAATATATAATTAAGTTTAGTCGAGGATCTTAATCCTAAACTCTATTAGGCCTTTATTACTATATTTAAATTAGGCTAGTTAAGTAATTAGATAGGCCTTATATAGCTCGAACAGGTGTTTAGTTACTTTATCAAAGTTAAAGCTAGATAATCCTATTGACTATTAATTTTTAATAGCTATTAATCTTATATTATTATAGATTTTATTAACTATTATAATTATAATAAGATCCTATTAGCTATCTATTTACTATATTTAACCTATACGCTATAGCTTCTAAACATCTATATATTTAAGCCTCTATTAACTACGTATTTAAATAAGCTATTAGCCTTTCTATAAAATAGCTAGGGGCTAGCCACTATTACTAAGAACGACTTCTTTAGCCTATTCTAGAACGCGTAGATTAATACTGTCAGGTAGCTATTAATACTTTTAGTCTTTAAAGCTACTAGTATCTCCCTCCTAAATCTAATAACTATCCTTAATAGATTTAATTGGGCTTAGCTATTTAACTAATAATTATAAAAAAGCTTAACCTTAGTACTTAGAGCTTTAGATTAGAAAATGATTAATTAGCTACTAAAAGCTACTATTAATATAGGGGGCACTAATAAGACTAAAAAGCTAAGTTAACTAGTATACTTAATTTCTCTATATAAGTAACTTTTACAACATGAAAATAAAGCCTGTAAGTAGCTCTAGTAACGTAAAAAAACACTTAAAGCACAATAGGCTTCTACCTCTTACTTAGCTAAATAAGTGTTATAATAGAGCTATTTTTATTACTCTATAGCATTTAGTAGGCATGTAATTATTAATATAAAAAAATAATAAAGTGTAATAATTATAGGTTTAAAAAATAAGTAAATGAAGCCCTATTGGGCTAATTAGTAGCTTAAAATAAAGCTACTTTAGGAAAGGTATATTACTTAAGTAACTACTAAAAATATACGCGTAAAGTAAAGGGCTAATAAGTCTACAAAGTAATATTTTAAGTAATAGGGCTATAAGGTATAAAAGTAGCTCTAGAATTATATTTAATTATTTAAAAAGAGTAATAAAACGGCCTTAAAGCCTTTTAGTAAATTTCTTAAAAAAATAGTCTTAGCGTAAAGATATAAATATTAATGAAGCCTTGTTTATTACTTTCGCCTTATAGTCGCGTAGAGGCTAAATTATTAGGATACTAAATAAATATTAATAATCTAAGTAGCTAGTAGTTATCTATAGGTCTTAGTGACCTTAAATCTAGAAAATATCGTGATAATAATAATTGTGGTTGGCTTAGTAGCCTCATGTTGCTGGCCGAGCCATCATGTTGGGGTGGCGCGCTGACTGTCGCGGCGCACTAACTATCGCGGCACGGTAGTACTACTCTTAATCCAAAGTTAGATTTAGTAATATTCCGAGCGCTTGTGCAATCCGCACAGCCACACATCCTGCAGTAAAATACCCACAGGTGTATAAGCTAAGAAGTGGGGGGTCGTCGCGCATTAGCCTGGATCAGTGGTTCGCTTCCGCTGGAAGTACTAATCGACGGGGCGGCGCTGCATGACATCGCGCCCCGCAGCGCGCATAGGGCTAATTATAACTTTCTAGTATTAGAGAGAGGGTTTAAGGGTAGGATAAAGGTTGTTCTACAAAATTCGGAGCAAAAAAGGCTGGAGGTTGGCGCTGTAAGGAGGGAAGTCTGTTATGCCACGACACAAAGCGCTTACAAATTAGGCGCGGAGGCGACGATGCGAACGTAATTTTTGGGTACGAGGGATTATAGACACTCAGAATTAGCTATAGCAGATTCTTTCTAAATAAATATTACAATATTCGTTGTGCGCATGAGCTATCTGGTTGCTAAATGTCACGGTTTATGGCTCCTACCCTATGAGATGATTACATCTACCCTTGTTTGGTTGCTACTCACCTTTCTGAGAGCACTACACCTGTCTAGGACTAGCGTTGTTTGTGCCTGCGCACCTATACATTCTGTAGCTCCTAGATAATACAACCTCAGTTCAATCCCATAATCTTTTCCACTGCGTACTGTCCGCTCTGCTCACCGCGACACTAAAAGTCAAAGTACCCCTTATTTGTCTCGCCACACAGTGTGTCTCGCTACGCAATGAGGCACGTTATATCTTAATAGGCGTCTTAAAGGCACAGTAGGTGAGCTCATTCGAGATATATGGGATTGTACTTTAATCTAACGAACATAATAATTAGACTGCCTTAGCTAGCAGTAATAATTAAACTAACTTAAGTAACGTTAGCTATAATAAATAGACCTTATTAGTGGTGAAAATACACCGCTGGGTGTAGATCACAAAGTCCCTGAACATAGGAGCATGGAGAGGAAATTGAAGTGAAGTTGATTGAATTTCACTCATTCCAGGTGCGGTCGTTGCGATGACAGTGACGCGCCGATCTATGTATGCCTCAAACACACCAGTAGTTCTCACTCTATGCTTTTGGAAGCTTGAAACCACCCGGAACCGCTTTTTGAAAGATACCATCAGGATCGTACCTCTTGCTAGTCTCTCTCATTCTCAGCCCACTCCGTTCTCCGTACCCAGCCAACACGTCTTCCTTGTGATAACCATAATTGGTGAAGACGTACCTGTGCAGAAGTCCTCTCTCACTTGCAATATTCTTAAACTTCTGCGTCAGATCTTCTATAGCGCTGTAGACTTGTTCATCATTCTCGGCCAAGTCCCAAGTAGGATTGATAAGTATGACGAAGAGAGGCCCATCAGCAGGATCGATGTCCTTTGCATTGTCCCCGGCTTTCTTAGAGTTGGTAAGGAGGGCTTTGGTAAGAGGAAAGAAACCGAAGGAGAAGATGAAGCCCTTCAGTGGGCGGAGAGGCTCGAGGGTCCGAAGCCATACCTGATGAAGCTCTTTCATGAGAGCAACGTCAGGCTTGATGGTGAGAGTGGCATAGAAAGACCTAACTCAATTAGTGGGAAACCTATCAACGCTCCATTGCCTATACAACTTACCTGATGCCATCTTGGGTGAACTTGGACAACTCGTCACAGAAGTTCATATGATTTCCCGTTCGCAAAGTGCTGTATCCCTCGACAAGACCTGGTAGTGACCTAAACCGTTGCAACGCCGGTGCTTCTGTGTCCCCTTTGAGATGGTACATGCAGCATGTGCACACATCTTGCCCGAATCCATACCCAGCGCTTGACATGATATGTGTGTCTTCGTCTGTCTCATTGTTGACAAAATCGACCGTGGCCTCGATAAGCTGCGGAAACGTGTTCGGCATGTAGTAGGCGACACCGCCCCAAATGTCGGTCGAGGGAATTGTCTTCAACGAGAAAGAAGTGACGAACCCAAAGTTGTTGAGACCACCTTTCAGGCATATGAAGAGGTCGTTGTTCTCCTTCGCGTTCGCGTGAACAGTTTCGCCAGATCCGAGGACAAGTTCGAAGTCCAAGACAGAATCACATGCAAAGCCATACTTGGTAGAGTAGAATGACATACCGCCTGAGTATGAATTAGGTGTTTAGTACAGAATGGCTGCCAGGCTTCGTGTGATGCTTACCACCAAGAATCAGCCCGGGAACACCCACCCTGCCGACTCGTCCACCAGGGGCGGTCAAACCATGTTTTTCGAGCTCTTCATACACAGATCCCCATGTCTCACCAACGCCAATAATGACATACTCCTTGTTTTCTGATAAGTGTAGGCCCTTCAGTCCTTGGGAGGCAATGGTGATGCCGCCTTGTACATTGGCAGCGCCTGTGTGCTACATTAGCTATGGCCCAATCTGAGGAAGAAAGCTCCGAGACAGTTGCATACCTGCAAATGGAGTGTGGCCGGTCCCCTTTATCGCCAGAGAGGTTTTTTGAGTAACCAATTTTGGACCCAGCCTCTTGATCAAAGTGCTCACTTCTTGGGCACTTGTCGGTTGAACAATTGCAGCAGGCTTGACGCGGCTCTCGAAAACAGTGAAATACCGTCCATTGGCCTCTTCATAGAGATCGCTTCCTTCAAGTACATATTTCTCCGGCAGGACTTCTTGTAAAACGGCATGAAATGCCATCGTGATCGGAAACGGGGATGTTGGAAAGCGGTTTGAAGGTAGTAGGTAAACGGTGACGTGCACTTGTCTTAGCAAGGAGACTTGTCAATAGCTTCAAGCAGCAGTTCAGACCAAAAGATAGCGGACTTTAAACAGTGCCAAGAGAGTCTGAGCCACAGCAGATTAGGAAGGTACATATGCACTGAGGACGCAGCATGTTCTTCCCGATACGTAACGGTCAGAAGACCTCCGCCTTAGCATTGAGTCTTCAATTGCAGGCCCCCAAATATTGATTGCGATAAAGTTCCACAACTTTGTGGCACAGCTCTGGCCCTTTAGCGGCTTTTGCGAAGCGATTAAGATAATTGATGGAAAATCCTCCTGCAACCCGCCCGCTAGCCTTACTGTAGCTTGGCAGCTCGTGCAACACGTCAACTTATGCAACACCCCGACGCGATTGCTTAGCTAACAACATAAAGCTATAGAGACGCGTATAATTAATATTATTATAAGATTTTCTAGTGTTAAGGTCTCTAAGGCTTATAGATAAATACTATTTAATTAAATTATTTATATTTACTTAGTATTTTAATAATATAGCCTTAGCGTATTAATAAAGCTAATATAGCTAATATAGCCTTATTAATATTTATAGCGTTACCTTAGGGCTTTATAGGCTTAATAGCCTTATTATAAGGCCTAGAAGCCTTCTTAATAGCTAATTAAGATATCTTAACACTTTATTAGAGTTATTTTTATATTTTGCGGACCTTAATTTGTAAGGGGCTGGGTGCTCAAGGAGCCAAAGGTGCTAGAAGAATACTTATAAATTTATTAAAGAGTCTAAAGTTAAGCTTTAGGCGTTAAACTTATATATTTATGGTTTATATAACTAAGGGTTAAGAATCTAAGGTAAGAACTAGGCGTAGCCTATTATATACCTCCCTTCCCTTTATTAAGGGTAAAGAAAAATCTCTATATTTTATCTTACTTATATAGCTTTATAGTTATTTTATTATCTGCTTATAATCCTCTTACTATTATAAACCTCTTACTAGTTCCGTTTTTGCGTGTCTAATTTTATATCCTTACTATAAGTAGTTACTAAAGTAGTGTATTCGCGCTAGCGCGTTTGCTTATTATTATATATATAAAATTGCTTCTTACTTAGCTTCTAGATCTTACTCTTTTATACTCTCTCTTTTTTTTTGCTTAACTTCGTGCGCTATAATATCTTACTTTTAGCCTAGTTTTTTCTAACTTCGCGATCTAATTTCTCTTCCTATTTTAATCAGATAGCTAGCCCTTTGCGTAATAGCTACGTAATAAAAACTTTTAAGCATTAGAAGCGTGCTACTAATTCTAATAATAAAATAAAAAAGGCCTATTTCTATTATAATTACCTAGCTACTAACTTAAGAAAACTAAGCTTTTTTAAAATAAGGCTACTATTTTTAACGCTAGCGTAATTCTCCTTAGCTAGTTTATTAAGAAGTTTAGTCCTTTTAAAGCTTATAAAGTAAGTTTTAGACTTTTTTTCGCTTTTTTTACTTTTTCTTACTTTCTAACTTGTCTTCTTACTTTTTTAACTTCTTTCTTAGTTTTTTATTAGCCTAGGTATGCTCACTCGCTAACTTAATAAGCTTAGCTTTTAAAGTCTAATCTTACTACGCGCGATAATTAAGCGCTAGTATATTAATTATATTACTTATAAACGCGTTTATTAGTAGGTGCTAGCGGGCAAGATAGTGTCCTGTAAGGAGTGCTATATCTATAAGCTTACTAGCTCTACTAGATAAGTATACTTTAGTCTAACTTATTTTAGATAACTTTAGGGTGTAATCTGCTAACTTCTTCCCTTACTTAGATTTAGCCTACCCTTAATAAAGTTAGCCGCAAAAAGTTTCCTAATATTATAATTATTAGTATAAGCTACTTTATAAATAAGATTTTAAAGAGTAGCTAAGAATAAAAGACTTTTTTTACTAACCTTAACGCGTTCTATTCTACTTATAAGGTTATTATTATTAATTACTATACCTCCTTTAAGAGTAAGACTACTACTACTTTAGGCCCTATTACTTTTTTTAAGGCTATTTAGCTTTTAGAGCGCATTACTATCGCGGTTAAGAAGACTTTTAACTTTCTTTAAATTTATACTACTAACTTTAAAGCATTTTATTAAAAGTATAAGAACCTTTTTATAAGTTCCTTTTAAATAATAAAGCTATCTTTTAAGACTAATATCGTGTAGCTCTCTAACAAGTTTGTGGTGGTAGATAAGGGCATTATAATAGATAGTCTTTAAATAATAAATAATATCCTCGCGGGAGCTAATATACCTATTTAAGCCTACTAAGGCTTACGCTAGTAACTTTAGGCTATTATAATTAAGGAGTGTTTAAGTAAGGAGGATAATAGCTTCCTTAACTTTAGTAGTATATTAGAGTGCGGAGAAGTAGACCGAAATATTATTAAAATAGATTTTACTATTCCTTTAGTAACTAAAGATACTCCTCTTCCCTAGTTCCTTTCTTCTTTTTACTTTAATTTACTTCTAAAGCTTCCTTCTTTTATAAGGATTATTTTTTATTATTATAGAAATTATTTAGTTCCCTTATTATCCGTAGTAGTTTTAAAAGTTTTGTAAGTTACTTTTTTAGAATTCCGTCTTAATTTTTTTCCTTAATACTTAATTTTATCTCCTAATGATATTATTCTTACCCTTATTTTAGATATTTTTATCTAGCTAGGTTTCTTAACTTAGTAAAACAGGCATTATAGGGCCTCCTTTAGGTCCTAATAAAAGCTAATTTAGGGGGTATCGCAAAAGAATCCTATAAAGAGTTTTTTATTAAAATTTTAATATAGCTTAGTAAACTTCTTTTAATAGTTTAACGTAGCAGCTTAGTTAAGATTCCTACGAGGTTTATAAGTTCTTTAAAAGTAGTTTTTATATTATACTAGGTATTCTACTCTCTTGCCTTTACGGGACTAGCGTTTTTTATATATATTAATTATACTATACTTTTCCTGTCTCTATTTTATTATAATTACTATAGGCTGGGCGTTATTAGTGGTTTAGCTAAGGAGAGGGTTTAACAAGGCTAACTTTAGACTATTTACGTAGAATCTTAGGTGCATGTTTGGCTGGACATCTAGTTCTACTACGTAAGAGTTTATTACCTTTTTTATAGTAAACTTTTTTTACTTCTAGTTAAGCTTCTTATTTAGACGTTAATTTTAAAAACAGTTTTTATACTTTAGCTATACTTTATTTCTTTTTTTTAAGATTAAAGTATCTTTACGTTAATAGTTTACTAGGCGCTCTTATTCTTATTAGGCTATTATTATTTTTACTTAGGTAAAATTAAAATCCTTTTTAAACTTCTTTATTATTATCTTTATAGGCTTATTTATATTAGTTCTAAGCTCTAAAGCTAATCTCCGTGCCCTAAAGTTCTTTACTAGTTTAACATTCTAGCTATAGGATAGGAAAATAAACTAACTCCTATTAATATAGCTTCTTACCCTTTAATAGCTATTTAAGCTATAAGAAGCCACTTTATCTAATTATCTTATTACTAGTTATAGTACGCCTAGAGGTAGGCTTTAAGGATAGAGTTTATTTATTTTATTTGCCTATCTGTCTCTAGGTGCTTCGCTATAGATAGTCTTTAGTTAATATTTACTTATTTATAAAGTATAGTCTAAAATTCGCTTACGAATTGTCCCCCGCGGTCTAATATAATAGAGGAGGGGAAGAAATAGTGTGCTACCTAGTATTAAAAAAACGCTATTATAACCATAGTTATATATGAACTAATAGTATTAAAATTTATTATTATTAAGGTTAGAGTTAGCGTATATTGTACTAGGTATTTTAGTAACTTTATCTTAGTGTGCTATAGGCTCGACAGGCTCTATTAGTAAAGGTAGGTTAGCTATAGCAACGTTAGGATTATAATACTACTATAGATCGTGCTGTTGCGCGGTATCTTTATAAAGAAAAATCTATACCTGCTAGTTCTTAGGCTCGTTAAGGACTATAGTAACACGTAGTATTATAGGATTAGATTCTGTCGCTATTATAAAGTTATATAGCTATTATATAAGTTGTATGCAGTAGGTATTAGAGGATTATAATAAATAATTATAAGTAAGTAGTAGTATCCTTAGTAGGTGCAAACTAGGCTTATAACTATAATATTAGAAAAGAGTGTTAAGGTTATTATTGTTTTAATTAAGAAGCTACTCTATGGAGCTATATACTGTGGATCACGTGGATCACGTGCACGGGTCACACGTACGCGGGTGGCCCAAGCTTCTATACTAAACCGTCACATAAATTAGAACCTCAACCCGCTTATATACTGTTAGAGTGGAGTACGATATCACATGATATTACCAACCTGATGTAGACTAGTTGCTGATCACGATTCTACTACTTAAGCGGTTTCTCTGTTTAGCTTGTTACAATCAACTCAGTCTCTCATTCCTACATGCTACCCTACTGATCCCTTACATATACTTACCTAGACTGTTTCTATTATATAACCTGTTTAGAGCCAAATTTGTCTTCTTAACCTTTATAGCGTGGTCTGTCCCTCCATTAAGCAATTCCCGGCTAGGTCGGTAATACTTTGGCTTCCCTAATTCAAAGGCGTCTACGACCACGTCTACACTAATATATTAGTTTGTTTCTATTAGCTTATAAAGATCAGAGGGCGGGTAATACTATAATATAGCGAACTAGAAGCATCTACAGCTCCGAACGGAGCAGGTGCTGCTGGGCCAAGAGAGTGCGATGCACTTAAATCCGGTGTTAGGAAAATATTAATATAGAACTAGTCTCCATCCTCAGGGGAGCTAACTCTCAAACGGCTGTGCTCTACCGTCTTAGTTATAGCCACTGATTTGGCCTAAGATTTTGGCTTAGGCTTAGGCGCTCGAGGAACGTATAAAACAATTTTTATCGGAAGTAAATGGGCGAAAGAAGTACTGTAAGAGGAGGCTATTTTTAGTTTTAAAATATGGTAACTTTTTTAATTGTGAGGAGTTTAAAAGAAGTAGCTTCCTCCGAACTGAGCGTTACTTTATATACCGAGGTTACACTGCCGCCTGAGAAGAGCGTGCATAAATATCGCATCCATCGCGGAAATAATCCTAGTGGGCGCAGCGAGCAGTGCAAGGGCGCGCTTTGCGGGGAGGACGAAGGAAGCCAAAAGCTATTAGCGTTAGTGCCTCTAAGAGGGCCACGTATTACTCTCCCAAGCTGCGTAAATAGCATCGTCGTATTAAGAATTAGCCTAGCTTATATAGCAATTAGCTAGCAAACAGTTGTTATAACTTAGTCGTACGCGTCTTTCAGCTCGCTAAGAATCCATATCACTTTAACTGAAACCACCGATCGCCAGCTTCTTCTTCGATCCCCAACCACCTTCTTACGTAGGACAGGTACGTGCCAGATAACGCATAAATGCGTAATTCTCGCCGATGGCGCCTTGTGTCATCCAGTAATTGGACATTAGGGCTTCGCTCGCCTCCCGTGGCACGCCCGAGCCCATCTCCGAGCTAATAACTGTTAACTTCCAGGTATCAGCCCCTGCTGGTTGCATTGCAATGTTACAGCAACGCCATATGCCTTATACGAGGCGGAGCATCCTGCTGGAGCCATGGTGCCGAAGTAGACGTCACGATAGCCCAAATTAATGTGTCCTGCGGGTGAATGGCCACATTACCGCTTGAAGGGTTAGTCCGGCGTATTCGACCAAAGGAGCAGGGCGCAATATAGGCGTATTAGAGCTAATATAATAGCGTGAGAGCTATATATTCGTTCGCTCAAAATGGGAATAGGAAAGGACGCAATAAATACCATGAGCAAGTCCAGAGCAGGGGGGAGGGATTACAAGGACCACATGCTAGTATAGCTATACAACGGGTAGCAAGCTTCACCCTTTAACCGCAGCCACCACTATCTTAAGACGAGCGAGTATCTTGCGAGAGAAGACAAAGAGCTTGCAATAAAAAAAGAAGAGAAGTAAGAGGGCGCGAGAGCATAAGAATAAAAAGTAGAAAGGGCAGTTAAATACGTATAAATACAAGTTAAGAATTAGTTTCAGCAGCTGCAATCGTCGGAACACGAAAAGCGGGACGGCGCAGGCCAAATAGGGGCAAAAATAACAGGGACGAGAGGAGCCAGTATAGTAATAGGCGGCAGCGGATTTGAAAAAATACCTCACGAGGGATTCGCTGAGGCCTAATAAGAGCAGTTGGCATAGGCAAGGGGGGTGCGGACGAAGAGATATAAGTAGAGAGAAAAGGTAGAGAAGAGGGGGAGAAAATAATAGTAAAGGGAGGGCATTTTATTACAGACCTTAAGGTTAATTATCTGTTCGGGCGTAGCGCGAAAGTCCTAAGCGAGGCCCGGATTGCCGAAACGGGGTGCATCCATTTCCGCATGCAGGCTTGCCGTCGGATTGTTTACCTTTTATAAAACGCTATTATTATAAACCTTAAATAAGTATTATAGCTAAGTAAGTTTTATAGTAATAATTAACTTATTATAGCTATAGCCGCGCTTAAGTAGCTTTAAGTATAATTATACTAATAACGTTAAGGGCGTTATTTTATATATCTTACTGCTAGTATTTATATACTTATGCTTATAGTAGTAATAGTATATAAAATATAGCATACTTAGGTTCTTTAGCAGCGCAACGCAATGGTTATACTAATAGATCTAGCTCTTACGTTACTTCTATAATAAGAGTAGCTTTATATACTTATATAAACGCAATTAATTAATTTCTTTAAAGTTATTTATAGGGCTCGCATCTAGCGCCTCTTATAAGGTCTTATTGTTTAGGGCTACTATAAATAAGTGTTATGAGGCGCTCACACCTTGTTCCGATCCGGGTTAGGGCGGTAAGATATCGTAGTGCTTTATAGATTATTTAATAGTATAAGTTAATACAACACTTAGTGCGAGGCTAGATAATTTAATTTTATAATAAAATAAAATAACTATTACTCTATATAGGAGAACGTACTCGCACAGAAGATATGTAAGTTAACTATAAGAAAGGAAATAATATAAAAGAATCTACTACACTATATACTAGTCTATTTCTTCCTCTATCTTTAGTTAATCCAGCCCCCTTAGCGGATTACTATAGTTCGAAGCTCTTAGCGGATTACCTTAATCTAGAGCTACTATTAGATTAAAGTTACGTAATCCTAGCTAATATAAGCAACCCTGTAAGTCCTTATAGGCTAGTTATAGTATAACCTTTTTTACCTCCCTTTATTTATCTTTATTTATAGTTATGTTACTATTTAGGTCCTCTAAGCTTATAATATTATCCCCCTTCTTAAAGTAATTATCCTAATACTTATTATTTTATAATTATATAGCGGCGCTAGCGTGCGCGCGTATAAGTAGCTATTAAAGCCTTTATTATAAGTTTACTTTATACCTTTTTTACTACTTGCCTAACTATACCTAAAGTCCTAATAACGTCTTTTAACTAACGTTACTAAGACTAAATAAAAACTATTCTAGACGCGGGCGTGGAGATGCTAACTTTATATAGTTATTATAAAAAGAAGGGGCTAAAGTATATAGTAGAGTTATTTACTAGTTTCTGCGCTTATTATATTTAGGTAAAAGTCTAATATAGTCTAGTTTTAACGCGGACTAAGCGTTAGGAGATAAAGGTAAAGTAACGCTATTTTTAAGATAATATCTCTTATTTAAAGGAGGAACTAGCTTAAAAAGAGTAAAAGTTATTTAATATTTAAAAAAAGGAGCGTTGTCGCGAGTTAAAAGAAATTATATTAATAAAGAAGTTAAAGTATCTTAAGCGTAAGGCTAGGATTCTAGACCTTTCTTCTTTTAAAAGTATAGACGCCGGCGCCCTTGTTCTATCTTTACTATTATTACCTATATCTAACTTAGGCTAGTTATAGGCTAACTTATTTACTCCTTTTAACTCTTTTACGTCTTTTAATTTTTTCAAATTCTTAGCTAATTTGGCTGTGGGACCTCTAAATACTCCGCGTGGAAATTCTCTAGCGCTGTCTTATAGTTCGTGAGGTTTTATACTAGTTCCTATATATTATGGTTTTCTGGCCATCCTTCCTATTTTACTAGATACTTATACTAAGGCCTAACTCTTTATAGATTTTTAATTACTTTAATCTTATACTCCTTGTCCTTAAATTTAAGTTATATTTCTAGTTCGGCGTCTAGCGGTGCTAGTTCTTATAAGGACTTATAGAAAACTAGGTGTATATATATATCTATAGGTAACTATATGTCGGTTCACAGGTAGCAAGGAATAAACAAGTAACTCTCTGTCTTTGGTATCTGGTGTCTGTCTTGTCTTGTGTGTGTGCTATGATAGTTCTATATACCTTCCTTCCAGTTCTTGTGGATGTGATAGAGTACCAGGTGGTGTGGAGGCGAAGGGGTTTCGGTACAGTATCAGGTTAACTAGAAGTGAGGGGGTACAGGGGTATGATAGGGTTACACAGTTCCCTTAGTGCGGAAGGCGAGGCTGTGCAGACACTATAGTTTAAAATTAACTAGTCCTTTAACCTCTTAAACCTTAAATAGTTCTATACGAAGGTAATTTAACTTTTTACTTAGCTTTTTTATCTTAAAATTTTTTTATAAAAGGAGGACTCTATCCCCCTTTTTAAAAATTAGTCCTTTAATCTTTTTCTTATTTGCCTGTCGCGCTATTTACTTATTTTATTACGTAATATTTTTATATAGCGTCTTGTGTAGATCTTGTATAAGGTTGGCTTTATTGGCTGCGCTTTTCGCAATACTCTAAATATCCAACAGATCCTGGTGAGTCGTCGGCTCACATCCATGGTTGGCGTAGTATGGCGAGTACCCTATAGTCGCCGATCTTGTGCTATTGTATGCTAGCTAGGCTATTAGCAATAGCTTAACCTAATTATTTTATAGCTTATTTATATACATCTACAGGTATTATTTAATATTTAGTTTATTCGCTTAGTTTAACTATCTATCTTAGGGTGGAAGCTCGTTGTGAGCTTATACTTAATCCCTAATTTAGCTATAAACGTAGTCTAATATCATAATGTAAATATCTTAGCCCTGTTTATAATAAACTTGTTAAGTTGTCTAACCTATAATATTAGTTCTTATTTTACTATATAAGTTAGTTCTTTTGCTAATATAGCGTCCTTAATTAGCATAAATCTTAACTCCTTAGTAAGTTAATAGATTATAACTAAGATTAAGTTATAGAGATCCTTATTCCCTAGTACTAGTAATACTAGTAACTTTATAATAAAGTCTATAGTTACACTAGACTATAGCCTTAGGGGTAGCTTTAGTAGCTATAAGAGGCTATAGGGCTTATGTCTCTTAGGCTTATTCTTATAATAGGCTAAATAGTTACCTAGAACCTTTATACTACCTAGCGTAGCCTAAGGATAGTATATTTATTTATAATTTAACGCGTTATTTTAGTAATCTTTAGGTGTTCCTAGTCCTTATCTTCGTGTAACTTCTTAATTAACAATAGAGCTACTTACTCACTAATTTAAATATAATTTTAATAGTCTTGTGCTGTTAATTTTATAGCTTAGTAAAAATTATACGCTTAGTAATCCTTGTCTATAAGCCTATTGTAATTCTATATCCTATCTATAGCTAGTCTATAATAGGTAAAGTCTACGTGTCGCACCTCTAGTGCTGGCGTAAGCTATATCTTATTATAGTAAAGGGTTCTATCCTTTGCGTAGGTTAAGATTGCGATATAATTACTACTATTATTTTCTTCTATAAGATCTAAATATCTACTAAGTGCGTTTTCTATAGCGCTTATATTCCTTAGTAAATACGTAATATAAAAGTTAAATTCTACTATCTATTTTAACTATCTAGCCTATTATTAATTAAGGTTTTTAGTCGTTGTAAAGCGCGTAAAATTAAAATAATTTAAAAATACTTTTATCTAGTATTTTACTTCTTTAAGTTATATTTTTATTACTTAAAGTAGTTAATAATTACTAATAGTTCTTTATTATAGATCTTATAGTTAAGTTCTACTCCTAAAAGCTTTCTTACGTAATAGAAGACTAGTCACTATTTCTTATTATTATATTCTTATAATAGTACAGCCCTTAACGCATAATCTAATGCGTTCGTGTAGATATAATGTTGCCACTTAGGGTTATATATTTATAGTAGGGGTGCTATTAGGAATAGGCGTTTTAGTTATTTAAAAGCTTCCTTCTTTACTTTTTATAGAGGGCGCTATTTTCCTGTCTTTATAAGTTCCGTTAGTAGAGCGGTGACTTTTAAGTAGTTCCTAATAAATTTATAGTAGAAGTTAGTAAAGCCTAAAAAGGATTAAATATTTTTTACTAATTTTAGTAGTAGCTATTCTTCTATTATCGTGATCTTTATTAGGTCTATCTTAATACCCTTCCGGGATATTACAAATCCTAGATATTCTGTTTCTATAACGTGGAATTTATATTTCTTAGGATGTAGGAGCAATCTATACTCTTATAGTTTTTATAATACCTTGCGAACATTTTCCTTATGTTCTTCTAAAGTTCCGCTTAAGTATATTAATATGTTATTAAGGTATACTGTGTAGAATACGTTAAAGTATTTATATAATACTTAATTTATAAGCTCCTAAAAGGTTACTAGTGCGTTAGTTAGCCCTATTAGCATAACTATATATTTAAAAAAGCTATATTACGTGCGGGAAGCTATCTTCTTCTTATAGCTTTTTACTATTTAAATCCTATAGAATCTATCTTAGACGTTAAATTTTGTAAACTAAGCTCCTCAGAGTCAATCCATAAGCTCTATTATTAGTAGTAATAGGTAGTAGTTTTTAACTATCACGGCGTTTAGCTATTTATAATTTATATAAAATCGTAGCCTACTATCCTTTTTTTAAATAAAGAGTATAGGGAAGGCTATAAGGCTCTAACTAGGTCTTAACTTCCCTAAGCGTAGATTCTTTTATATTAGCTCCTTTAACTCTTTTTCTTATTTATAGGTAAGGGGCCTTAGGCACTCTAGCTATAGCTTAGCTTCTTTTACTAGTAGTATTTTATAATCCTACTCCTTATATTTAGGCAGGATAGTCTCGTCGTGCTCTTTAAATAGGTCTATAAATTCTTTATATTCTCCTAGTAGACCTAGGTTATTAAGAACTATTTTAGCCTCTTAGACCTATATATAGTGTACCTGTCCTAGGTGTTATTTTAAAATCCTATCTATCTTATATACTAATATTTCTTATATTTTAGATATTTAGTTCCCCTTTTTTACCTAAAGTTTCTAGAGAGTTTCCCTTCCGCCAGGGCTCACCTAAGCTATTACTAGTAGATTTTAAGAAAGGATTATTTATTTAATTTAGTTTATTTTTAAATTATGTTATTCTAGCTATTTATATCTTATAATAGCTTTAATGTCTCTTATCTCTGCGATAGTAAAAACATGTTAGCTCTTTAGGCCTTTTATATTAACTTATACTAGCGCTGTCTTAAGGCGTAGCCAACTATCACCGTATCCTTATAACTAAGTTTTATTTATAAGTCCTATCTACAGCGGTGTCCTCTTATTATAATATAGTATATTATATTTTTTAACTACTCGTAGGGTAATTAGATATACGTCTACTCTTAAGTTAATAAGTGCTATAACACGATGCCCGTGCACTATAATATTCTTAATTAAGTATTTTTTAACTTGGCGAGTGTTTACTTAATAAGCTATAATAATTATATTATTACTAGTATGGCTTATTATTTAGTAATAATCTAGTTTTTTAAGTCCTTAGACTTGTCTTAGACCTTCTATAAGGCTTCTGCCTTTTAGATTTATCCTTTAAGCTAGGCTAGCTTTAAGACTTCTTTAATCTTATACTACTTATATTATTATTAACATAGTGTATAGGTCTCCCTAATCTTATTAAATTTATATACTCCTTAATTCCTATGCTACGGGTAATTTAGAGTAAGGCATTTATTCTAGGCTAATATACTATATTTTAGGTAGTTATTAAAGGAAGCTACCTCCTCTTATAGGCTTAAATGTATAAAGCACTACAGGCTATATTAATTTTATTTAATTATTAGATAGTTTACGTTTTTTCCTAGCTACGTGCTTTCTATTATTATGTTAGTGTCTTAAGGGTCTAGGCCTTAAGGGAACTAGCTTATCTTAAACTTTTATTATCTATATAGTTCGCAGGTAATATTAAAATATTAATACTAGCTATTCTATTTATAGTGCTTAGCCTAATAGACTAAAAAGTTGTCAGATAGAATAAGCTGCGGTGAGGTCAGATCTGTACAATCGAGCAGGGACCACTTGGCTTGGCACACTAGCAAAATATCCGAAACCAACTAAACATAGTAGAGAATATAAAAAAAAATAATAAATACTATTAAGTTGCATTAACATCTACTTATTATACGATCTAATAATTAAGAGTCTCACTGCCCCGACTGATACAATATGGCGCAACTCTCAAACCGCGATTCTACGGTACACCTGAACACCTCCGTAGACCACAGGGGGTGGAGAACACAACTCTAGGCAAGATGCGTAGTACATAACATTTAAGATAAAGTTAATCCAAATTTAACTACGCTATTAACCCCGAAACCGCTGCTAATAAGGGCTCTAGTCGTTACTAACTACGCGCCAGCCGCGAATATTAAAGTCCTAACAAGACTAACTAAACTATTAGCTAGAGGCTAAAAGGCTTTTAAAGAAGACCTTAAATACTACAAGATCCTCTTTAAGTAATATAAGAGCAATCGACACGAATATAAGAAGGAGTAATTAAGCCTTTAGCACATTGTTGCGTTTATCTAATTAATTATGTCACCGCACCTACTACGCACATGTTACCTGCCAGACAAGCTACTATAATAGTGGATTACTGATCTGCAGAAGACAATTGGCATAAGCGACTAACTCGAACGAGAATAAGCACGTACTAGATACCGTGCGGCACTTAAGCTAATAAGAAGCCCTTAACAATAGGATACTTAGCTAGCTAAGTATAACGAAGCAGCTGCAAAAGCAGAAGCCTTTTAACTTGCTAAGCTATTATAAATTAATATAATTACAAAAGACTTTATAGATGCCGTAAACAAGGTTGCTCCCATATAGTCTACGAATTTTCAAGATAATAGTCGATTCGTAACTAGCATAAATTAAAAAGAGATAATACAACGCTTCTAAGAACACATAATAATAAATTATCCCCTTAGATTAGGGAAACACAAAGCATTTGTGTCTAATAATGCATTATTTTTCGCTAAAGGTAGTGCACCTACTTAGGGTAACGATAGGGACGCCTATCCTACCAAAAGCGCGTTATTAAAACAAAACTAGGGTAGACCTCGTAATTAATGTATAGCGGGCAGGAAAACCACCACGCTTAAACAACTTGCAGATTTAGAGCCTACTATTATAAGAGGAGCAAAATACCCTGCATGTAAACAACGCCATAGTATAAGGGACTGCTATTATGTCAATCCAGACAAGGCTTCTAAATGGTGGAAACCAAACGAGACTATCAGCGAGCTCATATAATTTAAGCGTAAGAAAGACGTAACGTTCCAGGGGCTAATCTGCGGACAAAGCAGGACCTAATTAAGAACACTAATTACGAAACAATCGCACACTCTAACGCCCGAGATCCTTAAAGATTAACTAGAGGGCTAGAGAATTGCTACTACTAAAGCAGCTTTTAACTTAGCAGCAAGAAAGAGAGATGCTACTAACTATCTACTATAAAAGTTGTTTATCCTTAACTTAGGATTAACCTGCCATATCACTAATAACCCTAATCGCATCTATAGTTTCCGACTACCACTGCCCGGAAACTATATATAGGCCGGAAATTCCAAAGTGTGGATTAGAGGATATGGGTCTATTGACCTTACTCTAAAAAACAACACTAGAACAACAAAATTAATCTTGCAAGATATAGCTATTTGCCTAGACCTATTATATAACTTAGTGTTATTCCAACTATTAAGGCACAAAGGGATCTAGTAGGATACACAAATAGACCTAACCACTCTCCGAGGAGCTAAGAACAGAGCCATTAGAATTATAATTAAGATATTTAGACAGTAGGTGCTAGAATATAATCCGCTACCACCTGCCACATATCACACACACAAGATCACTACAAGAATCAAAAAAGGACTGTAAAAGGCCTCAGCTATGCTATAGCACAAAAGACTAGAACACCTAGGCCCAGCGGCTATTAAACACCTAGTGCAGCAAACTAAAGGGGTGCGTGTTAAAGGCATTATAACTATAGAATGCAACTTATGCGGGAGAGTAAAGTCTAGATAATAGATAAGCCGCGCCCCACGAATAAACAAAGATAGACCTGGAGAGAGGCTTAGCATTAACTTCCACACATACGAGATCTAAGGAGTTACTAAAGAGAAGAGTTAATTACTAATTACTAATAAGTTTTTAGGCATGCAATAAGACCTCTACTTTATAAATTACTAAATAGTAAAGTTAATTATTAATGCCCTTTTAGTATTTATCTTATTCCTTAAGAACCACTACAACATCTCTATTAAGACTATTAAAGCAGACAACGAGATCGCCATAGTTAAACTAGAAGTTAAGAAATGGTTAATAACCTAAGGAATAATTATGGAGCCTTCCGCACTAGATACACAATTATAAAATAGAGGCGCAGAACGCTCAGGGGGTGTAAACAAGGAAAAAGCTCGTGCCATGCGACTTAATACCAACCTATCCTAGGAGCTATGGCCTGAGATTACAAGAGCCACTATATACCTCTATAATCGAACACCAAACTATGCAAATCACTAGAAAACACCATACGAGATATTCTTCACACGAGTCGCTTTTAGTAATAGGATAGTCACGTCACTACGAAAACCTAACATTATACACTTAAAAGCGTACGGCTGCAAGGCATTTACAATAACTAATAATACTTACTAAGGCAAATCACGCCTACAACGTCTTAACTCAAAGGCATAGATTGGTTATCTAGTTAGATACCAATTATTAAACATCTACCGAATATAGATACCGTCACTTGGCAAAGTGATAAGTACCCGGGACGTTATCTTTAACAAAGAGTTAGTATTTAGCAGGAAAATTAAGGACCTTATAAATAGTCTTATGCATAGCACGCTTTAAGAAATAGCAACGCACGTAAAAACTATTAAGTTACTAACTCTTACCTAATAACTACAAATAGACTCCTTTTATAAGGATAAAGCCACTGTAGATTCGTTAGAATAATAAGATAAAGCAGATCTACCAGGCTACTATTAAGGAAGGAAGATTAGGGATAGCTACTTAACTCCTCTAACTATACTACTACCTATCACGTTACTTGCACGGTTAATAGCTAGAGACTAAATAAGTCTAACGTAATAAGCGCCCTCTATAACCGTCCCCTAGGCAGCAGCTTTCATGGCGGGAACCTAAGCCAGCCATGTTAGAAAATACAAAGGAGAAGTTATAGATAAGGCTAAAATAATAAGAATGCTGGCTAAAGGCTTAAAGCCCTATTAAAGTTAACTTCCACCTCTACCAACGTGCCGAACTAAGCTTAAGGATTACCTAATAGGCAAGATATTTTAAGAGGCTAAGCAAGTGCACCTTGCAAGCTACTAAGAAATAAAATTATAATTAGAAATTCTAGTAAAGAAGATTAAACTAATAGAATAGCAGATTCTTAACTGCATGTAGGTATACACCTATAAACTTAACAAGCACTATCGCTTGCTAAAGTATAAGACGCGACTAGTCGTCCAAGGCGATTAGCAATAAAATATTACCTTGTAAGATACTTACGCAGCCACGCTTGCCAGCCAGTTATTCCGAATAATAATGATAATAGCAGCTTACTATGATATAGAGCTCACGCAGTACGACGTCACCAACGCTTTTATTTACGCAATAATAGATTAAGAGGTGTACATGAGAATGCCTTAGGGTTATTAGAAGCCTAGAACAATATTATAAGTAAATAAAGCACTATACGGCCTTTGCATTTTACTACTCCTCTAGTAGAGAGAATTTACGATAACGCTTAAAGCGCTAGGCTTCTAGACAGTGCCTTACAAGCCATGCTACCTAATTAAAGATAGAGTTATTATATTCTTCTACGTCGACGACATTATACTCGCGTACTACAAGGACAAAGAATAAGAAGCTTAACAAGCAATTAAACGCTTATAAGATAAGTACACTCTTACTAGAGGAAACAACCTTTAATAGTTTCTTAGCATAGAGGTTGTACGGGACTGAATAAGCCGCAAGATTTAACTATTATAGGCCTCCTATTTGGACAAGATTAGCTAACTAGTAGATAAGACAAATATTTAATATGACACTCCAATAGCTGCGATTAAATTACTACTAAGGAAAGGGTTAGCAACACTAACTAAGATTAATAAATTTTAACGCAAGATTGGATTGCTACTCTTTGCTATAGTTACTACCAGGCTAGATATTGCCTTTGCAACATCACGATTAGCTCGATTTCTGTTAAACCTAGGGACTGAGCACTAAGACGTAGTAGACCGAGTTCTCCTATACCTTTAAAGCATAAAGCAGCGAGCCCTATAGCTTAGAGATAACACTAGACTTTAGATTGCAAGCGATGTATTATTTACTAATAATACAATAGACCGCAAGAGCTCCTAAGGTTACGCTATTAAGCTCTTTAGCGGTCTTATCGCCTAGAAAGCAAATAAACAAGACACTGTAATAATATTAACTACTAAGGCCAAGCTGCTAGCTCTCTTTTAGGTAGCTAAGGAAGTACTCTTTATCTTAAGACTGCTTTAAGAACTTAAGATTAAACTAGACGCGCGCATAGTCACTATTTAGTACGATAATAAACAAACTATACGCCTAGTAACTAAGAAGGGTTCCCGCCTCCAAACCAAACTTCGGCATGTGGACGTCCACAACCACTGGATCCGACAAGAAGTATCTATAGGCAGGATTAAGGTGGAGCATGTGTAGTCAGCGGACATAATTACTAACGGCCTTATAAAGGTGCTCTCTAAGAGCAAGTGGGAGGGTTTTCTCTAATAACTTAGATTAGTTAATATAGAGACTAAGGAGGTAACAAATACTGTGCCTCTTAAGGAGATTTAAGAGCAACTTAAAGACCTCATAATTGCATAAGTGCCAGCTTAAAGAGTTTCTAAGCTAAAGGGGTGTGTCAGATAGAATAAGCTGCGGTGAGGTCAGATCTGTATAATTGAGCAGGGACCACTTGGCTTGGCACACTAGCAAAATATCCGAAACCAACTAAACATAGTGGAGAATATAAAAAAAAAACAATAAATACTATTAAGTTGCATTAATATCTACTTATTATACCATCTGACAAAAGTGCTTATAGTAGTTATTAAGCAGACTATACTAGCTTTTTTTTAGTTTATAGTGCTTTAAGCCTCCTAGGAAATAAAAGGCCTTAACCTAGGCCTTAGAGTGCTATTAGTATCCTTTCCGTGTGCATTGCTACTATTTAGCGTGTTTATATTATTCTAATACTATAATCTGGCGTACGAAATACTTTAGGGGTCCTTGTAGTTTCTTAGCCAGCCAATAGGCATCCCATGCGTGTGCCCCTTGGACGACTACTTTTGCCTTACACTGAGATAAGTGGTGCAGGGTACTACTATATATCTAGCAGGTGTCGTTTGCCAGTCGCTAGAAGATCTGGTATTTAGGGAGGGTTTTCCGTTCCTCCTCTTTCTCTATTGGTTCTGGGATTTCCTGCGTGAGGTCCACCTCGTCGGCTTCTGCCGGCGTAAGGGTGGTCATGGCTACTTGTAGGAGGTTGGTCGTATTGACCTTGGTCTCCTGACCTTTATAGTCCTTGGCGAAGTGTCCTTGCTTGCCGCATTAGAGGCAGGTCTTGTTTTTAAACCTTTATTTTCGCTCTTCCTACAAGATGCTGCTTCGACCCTAATAGCCCTTCTTAGGTTTGTACGGCTGCTTTCCCCTGCCGTTTTTCGTTTTTTACCATCGGGCTTTATTAGTTATAATAACGTCTCCGTCCCTGTCTCTTCCTGCGGGCCTGGATCTAGTCTCTTTTCTAGTAATTAGCTAGGTACTATGCTGTTTCTCTAGCTTGTGCTTATATAGGCGATTATCTACTTTAATAGTATTATTTATAAGCTCTTCTAGATTATCTGCTTTTCTTTAGTAGACTAGTTTATCTTTAACTAATTCCTTTAGCCTATTATAGTAGGCGATTATAAATAGAGCCTTTTCTTATTTATTAAATTCCGCTACTATCTATTTAAACTCTAAAGTGTAAAGTACTACTAATTTTTCTTAACGTAGGCGTTAAAGACGTATCTTAGCTTAATACTTTTTATTAATTATACTAAATATTCCTTTTTTAGCCTTATAAAAGGACTTTTAGTTTTTAAAAATATTCTTAGTAGCGTTTAAATTATAATCATCTAGTTTACTATTCTAAGGGAAGTTATTAATTATTAATCTAGCCTATATAGCTATCTTGTCCTATATATTTATGCAGGTGACTAGGATCTTATCTTATTTTATATTAAACCTTTCTAGGTTATAGTAGATAAATAGTTCTATCTATATTAGAAACGTTCCTAGGTAACCTTTTCTAGTATAGGGTTCGGGCTTTAGGATCTTTAGTTAATATTTTATATTTTTTTATTTACTTATCTTCTTGCTTATCTAGTTAATAATTTCTTATTGCTAGGTTATCTAAGCTACTTATTTAATAACTATTTCCCTTAGGGTCTTTTCCTTAGGTACTAAAGCTATAGTAGTTAAACTAGGTTCTACTATTATACTATAAGGTAGTTAAAGTATTATAAGGCGTTTACATCTTATTCTAATCTAAGTTAAGGCAGTAAGGTATTATAGTACTTTATAAATTATTTAATAGTATAAGTTAATATGACACTTAGCGCGAGGCTAAATAATCTAATCTTATAATAAAATAAGATAACTATTAGTTTATATAGGAGAACGTACTCGCACAGAAGATATATAAGTTAACTATAAGAGAGGAAATAATATAGGAGAATCTACTATACTATATACTAGTCTATTTTTTCCTTTATCTCTAGGTAATCTAGCCCCCTTAGCGGATTACCGTAGTTCGAAGCTCTTAGCGGATTACCTTAATCTAAAGCTACTATTAGATTAGAGTTACGTAATCCTAGCTAATATAAGCGACCCTGCGAGTCCTTACGGGCTAGTTATAGCACAACCTCCTCTGCCTCCCCCTATTTATCTTCGTCTGTGGTCGTGTCACTCTCCGGGTCCCCTGAGCTCGTAACAAAAAGGCTACTATTACCCTTTTATTACCTTTAGTAGGTATAATAATAGCGTTTTTAGGCTATAACTTGCGTAGTAATAACTTAAAAGTTAAAGCCTAAAACGCCTCTACGAGAGCTTTATAAGGTAATAGATATAATAGTAATAGTAATAGCTAACTATTAATAGGTATAGGATAATTAATAGTACTATAAGTAGTAAAGAATTTAACGCGTTTCTTTGGAGGCATAGTAGTAATAATATAATGAGGGTAATAGGAGCAAAAGAATAACGTAATATTAAATTATAATATAAAGTATAAGTTTTAGTATTATATATTATTTATTAGAAGGCGTATAAGAGCCTATATAAGGCTCTTAGAGGCTATTAAAGTACTAACTATACGCGATTACGTAAGAGGCATTAATATACTATTTACTTTTTATAATAGGTTATTTAGGGGGCTAGTAGAGGGAGTATAGTATTATAAAAGTTAAGATAACTACCTGCCTCCCTAAGTAAAAGCGCCTTACTAAAAATACAAAAAAATAATACTAACTTTATAAAAATTTAAACTAAGACTTTTATCTAATTTATTATTAAAGGTAGTATATTTTTAGCGATAGTTTAGATAAAGAAAAAGATAGTAATTAATTAGTATATAAAAAAGTACTATAATAACTATACTACTAAAAACCTATTATAAAATTACTTTTATTATAAAATAAGTAGCCTTACGCGCTACCTTAATTAAGCTAACTTTTTTTAGCTTAAATTACTAATAAATTAGTATGAGCAAGCTTAACTTAATAGGATTAATAATTATTAAGCTATTAATTAAGCGCTTACAAGCCGCTTGATTGTTAACAAGTTTAATAATCACTAGTACTTATACGATAATACCCCTCTAACTAGCCAGTTTCAAAGCTAGGAAATTGTCAGGTTCCTTTGCCAGGATCCTGCGGATGGCGTCGTCCAACTCTCGCTCCTTCCGGTTATTCTCAGCATCCTTTTCAGCCTGCATTTCTTTCCTCGACCTGTTGTACGTGGCCAAATCTGCAAGCTTATCATCAACAAAAGCCCGCCTGTACGGTTCGGGTAGATGGCCACGCTTATCTACATTTGGAATCAACTTTCGAAGGGCTTTCCAGGGAGGGGAGTAGTCGGCGTCATAGCATGACTCAATGAGCGCATGGAACCAGAACTTGCCGTCTGACATCGATTGACGCATGAGGCGCGACAGGCTGTCCTCTGTGTTTATGTTCCTGCGAGACTCTAGTTTGTTCATCTCATCGAGGTAAAGACTGAGCAGGTGATTGTATCAGTCGAACTCGTCGCTATCGCAACTAGACCAATCGGCTTGTTTCCGAATCATAAGCCATTGCGGCGGCGACTGGGACATCTGGGCAGGCACTATGTTTGTCTATTCCCAGTCGATCACGGCGAGGATGTTCAAATCCTGCGGATTGTTGACCAGCATATTTCCGTAGCACATGTCATCGCATGCCAGCTTGAAGGGGCCGAGATCTTGATCACGGCGGACGAATTGGGGGATGTTCGCAAGGAGCTGATGGCGAAAGACAAGTTTGGCTTCGGCATCTGCAGTGTCGTCGACTGAGTTAGCTTGCCCATGCAAGTGCTGAAGATCTTGTTGGGCAACGTAATTAAAGAACTCTGTAGCTGACGAGAACTGGTTTTCACAAGCTTGCAGGGTACGAGTTAGTACTATGTGAGTGCGGCATGAAGTCCTTCTTACCCGCGAGTTTCACTCCGCTGTGGGTCTCGATTTCCTGCATCTTAAGGGTCAACGGTCTAGCGTGCTCCACGATTCTATCGTCGTCTCCAATTGACAGCGCGCCAATAGCAGTAAAGTCCAGCTGGTATAGTTGTAGGTGAAAGTCGGCGATTTGTCGATAGAGAATGGGGAAGATGGCCTGCATCATTTCTGTTCTGGAAAGCTTCCCTACTCAACACAACTCTATAATCCCATTGAAACCATAGAAACCAACTCCTGAGGTGTAGTTCACTGCGTGCGATATATTTGCTCCAGCGCTCTCCCTCCCTTTTTTAAAGGAACCTTTGAAACCCCACTTTAATGTCACATATTTGTTTGTAATTGCTCGTCTATGCTACAATTGCAGTGGTTGCTTGGCGATTTATCACCACTGCTGCCCTGGTGTTCGGGTCTTTGCACTCAAGCAGGCACCGCGTACAATTGCATCGTTTAGAATTAGACAGAGCTTGGCCAATTAGCTCGAGAAACATCTTTTACCTGCCTCCTCATCTGCGCTAAGATTGCAGTGGTGTTACTGTTGCCGTGTTGTTGCTGATTTCTAATGTGCAGAAATACGCAGGACCTAACCAATCTACTCGAGATACATGCTCTACCTACCTCCTCGTCTGTGTTAAAATTGCAGTGTAGGCGGGGTTGTAATTGGGTCTGAAACATCCGCACGATCTGTTCAGATCATTCATTGATCGTGGTAAAAGAAACCCCGGAACATACTATCACTCGACGAATAACCCCAGGCCTCCTTCTTTACCACCATACCTCCTCGTTCGCGCTAGAAATTGCAGTGTACACGACACAAACTAGAAATCTGACCAGGGTGTTCACCGGTCCAGATATATAGCGCCCTCCCACCTCCTTGTCTGCGCTAAGTTTGCAGTGCTGTGCTAAGGCTTCAGCCAGAAGAGGGGGTGCCATCCTTTTGGCGCCACATGATGCATAGGATCTGGACAGGCGGCCGGGTCGACGGCAGGCGATTGGTAGGTCTCTGGACCTCTCTCATATATTCTCCCTCGCACGCGTTAGACATGGCTGGGAATCTAAAGGAAGTAGTTGTCCGTGTGGCTGTACTTCTTGCAAGTGAGCGAATGCTCAGCGGTGTGACTAGCCATGTATCTGCCATTTAGACAATAGATTCCGCTCTAAGCAAATACTATTAACCTAGTCCGGAATGTTCTGAAGCCTTTCAGTGCGCACCACCAACGCCGACCTATGCAGTTTTCCCCCCCTCAGCTCACCCCCCTAACCTCCACCTCAGCCCTAACATGCCCCTCCGTCGTCCTCCCCAACCCCTCCCTCGCATAAAAGTCCATAGGATACAAATTCCTTCTCGCCTCCCTCTCCCCAACTTCCTCATCCAACCACGGCGCATCCCTCACGCCCAGCGCAACGAGCGCTTCATATGGACTCAACAGCGGCTTTGGAAAGGCATACCCCCAATCGATGCTCAGCCGCGGACACGCAATCTGCACCCAAGCATCCACGTCGTCCATCATGGCCAGCTTCCCCGGGAAAATCTCTGACAGGAGAAGATTAATCGACTTGAGCCCTTGTCGCTTGAGCTCGTTCTCGATGAGCGTAAGGGTGTGCGGGTTTCCCTGGCGGCCGAGCGAGCCGAGGATGATGCCCCAGGTGCGCCCCTTCCGCGCAGTCAGTATAGCGGTCCGGCGCAGCGAGTACAGGTCGGAGTGCTGGTATGTTTCGTGGGTCAGGCGGCGCGAGTACGGATCGTAGCGGTAGGCGGGCAGCGAGGGGTTCGCGATCATGGCTGACTCTAGATGGAAGCGGCCGTCGCCTAGGTAGAGTAATAAGTCCGGCACCGGCTCTTCCCTCCCTCGGGCGTCGAACTGGCCCGCCTTGATCGCCATGGAGGGCGAAGTGCAGCCGAGAATTTCTCCTTTCGACAGCGGCGCGATCTGCGGGACGATGGCGTTGTAGCCTTCGCGCTTGAGGACGGAGACGATGCCGTGGATGGTGGCGTTGAACTGGATGGTGCCGACGAGGGCGATTGTCTTCCCGGTTGGGAAATTTTGTGTTATCGTGTTCATCAGGTGCTGCGTGTCGATGCCGATCGCGACGAAGATGTAGAGCGTCGCGATCTTGGTTACCGCCACCGGTATCAGACAGCTGTGGGCATAGTGTATGAGCAAGTCGCATCCGAGGGCCCGCGCTGTGAAATCATCGATGCAGCATGCGCCGTACGTCACGTCGCCCATGATCAGCGTCGTCGTGCCGGGGCAGAAGCGCGTGAGGATGTCGGAGATGGTGGTCGCGAAGAGTAGCAGGCCTTCCGGGAACTGCAGGGCGATGGACTTTGCGCCCGAAGAACGGATGCGATGGATGCATTTGTGCATCTCGAAGTTGTAGTTGGGCGGGAGGAGGGCGATGGCTTCGTTGATGTCTGCATCGTGGAGGATCGCGTCGGGAATCGAGTTCAACGCGCGGGCGGTGCGACGAGGCTGGGCCACTGCATCCTCTTGTTAGCTTCTCGTACGGAGGGGTTTGGGGCATGGAACAGCGTGTCTGGGGCTGTCTCACACCTTGTATCGCCGAAGAGTCTTCGATGTTGGCCGTCACATCTGGCCTGGTGCTCGCCTCTGTCGCCGCCTTCCTGCCCACGAAGCGGCGTCTGGGCTGCTTGGGCACCGCATCCGGCACAGCATCCGGCACAGCCTCTTCAGCTTGCGGTCCCAGGTTCGTCTGGGCTCTGTCGTCCTCCATTGTGTGTTGGTGTCGGTGTGTGGCGGGGTCCCAGACGCGCGAACGCGGGGCCAACTTTTTCTGCCGCCCACTCAAAAGCGGTGGCCACGGCCCGCAGCGCCCGGTGGTTCAGCCTTACCAAGTGTACCATCGAAGTGAACACATGAAATGCCAAGAACGCATACGCCGTTCTTCCTCCCCTGTGGTACGGATCAAGGCTGGAATTTTGCACGCACAGAGCGTACACATTGACCGCCAGACCGCCCACGAGCTGCACCATCATCCACCGCCGGAAAACCCCACCATTTCTACGTGAGTGTTATGTAACTTCACATACCATATCATCGATCCTCAAAGCAGCACCAAAGGTATCAAGATCAAGCTCAGATTTGTACCCCTTGATAGCCACTACCTACTTCTCCAGCCTCGCCGCCCTCACCTCATCTCTCCACCACTCACACTGCACCCTCCTCACCGCATCCCCCTCAACCCTACTATTCCCAAACGCCTCCACCCTCACCTGCAACCCAGGCTTCCCCACCCCACCATCTACATACCCCGTCCACTCGGGCGCCCCTTTGCTCTTACTCTGCGGTAGTCCACACATATTCGAAAATCTCCGTTTAGCTTTCGTACACAAAGGATGGGAGACGCGAAAGGGCTTCGACTATGCTTAATAAATCCCTTTTAAAGATGTTCCAGAACGTACTTTTTAATAGCCTCTAGTTCTTCCAGACTAGATTTATATAGAGGACTGTAGTTGTTTGGAAGGGGTTCGGTGAGCACAATCTTATAGTTATATAGTTAGCGCGGGGGTAGCTTATCGGCCGCAGTCTTGCTAAACACATCCTAATACTAACGGTATATCTAGGGAAGTTATTCTTTAATAAGACGAGCATTCTTAGGATCTTTAGCGTGGCGTTAAGTTTGTATATAGTCTAATAGGCGTTCGATTTCGTACAGAGAAGTAGTAAAGAATTCGTTAACTAGCTTTTTTATATTAAAGTGAAAGGCGTTTGCTAAGATAAGAGCAATTGTGGGCATCTGCATCGCCTGCGGAGCGGATGCGGAACGGGCAGGTTTTAGAGCGGGATCCTAAGAAATTAGGGGTACTGTCTTCCTACTTGGAGGGAGAGGATGAGGCAGTTAAATGAGGCCCTTAATGCAATTAACTGTGGGGCTGTTCTTTATCTAATATTGTTCCTGTTCCTATAGGATATCCCGGCGACAAATATCTTACTACACCTCTAAGTTCCGAATTAGCTATTCTAGCTACATTAAGATAGTTTTAGAGGGATCGTAGGTCTTAGGATACTTTGCTAGCCATAAGATCCAATTCTGCTCCGTATCTAATTAAAGCTTAAAGCGCTTAAGCTATTAGAGTCCTAAGATGTAGTCCTGTGTTCCTAAGTCTATTACTACAAAGGGGCAGTTGCGGATCGTTCGCCTATCTATCCTTATATGCAAACGAATGTATCGGTCTACTAGGGCACGAATCTTATTTAAGAACCCTCGAACTATAACGCGGTATAATAGTTTTTAGATAGGAACATAAAGTAACTAAGATAAAGAAGCTATAATTTAAGAATTAATAAAAAGAAAACCTTAGGCACTAGTATTAATAAGGGCATTAAGTTAGATCCTGTACCCATTCGAACAGAGTACGAGGGGGGTTCGAAAGTGAGGACCTCTTAGCAACTTCGACAAATCTATATTAGAAAGGTCGTACTTGCTTATACCTAGGGCGGAGGCTTTTCCTAGGCGTCTTCGTTTCCTAGAGATGCTTCCTTATCCGCATTAACGTATTCTTAATTAAAGTCTAGTTCCACTCCGATCTCGCGGACGCGGGGTTGAGGGCAATCTCTAATAAAGTGTCCTAACTTTTTATAGTTATAGCAGGTGTTAGAACTTATCTATATTATTAAAGGTTGCGACGGCGGGACTATCCTGTCTTAGGGCGCATTCGGAGTAGATTCCTTAATAGGCCTATATAGTACCTTAGTTAGGGTACTAGGGTGAATTTCTTCCTTATAGTTCTTCTAACGCAGAGGTTAATTTGTACTAGTTATAAAGTAGGTAAAGGGACTTGTTAGTGCATTCCGCGTTTCTGAGTTAAAGGCTATTAGGTAGGCCACTATTTTCTTAAAGGAATTATTCTACAGGTGCTTGAACCCTATGTTTAGAGCCCTTAAGAATGGTGTTATCTTTTCCTACAGGAATAGAGACTATTTATCCTTATAAACTCTGCCTCGGATTGCTGCACTAATAACCTTAGCCTTAAAGGCAGGGAAAGTTTCCTTAGAGGTTATTTCTAAGCGTTGGAACGTGGTCTGGTACTCAGCTTCCTCGTTGCCAGATATAAAGGATGATAGTAGTTTGATCATCTCCTCAGCATTCTTAAACCGTAACGTATCCGAAGTAGCTAGGTACTGGGGTTCCAAATATTCGCGAGCGGTACTAGAAGTATGTCCCCACACCAATGCCATGCAAGCGCGTTTACTCGGATAGTAATCTACGTTAATCTCGAGACGGTCCCTAATTAATGCTTATTATTAAGGAAAGGTAGGTTCTTTCTTATTAATTAGGGATTCTATCTTAGGAGTTCGCTCGGATAGCTTTGCCATAATAGTAGCGGGAGATTTGGACTAGTATCGGCGGGCTGTCAAGGGTGATTTAATTATAGGCTAGGCTTAGTCCCTAGCTTAAGATTCTTTAGTTAATTGCTCTAGTTGTGCTTGCATTTAACGCAATTAGTTCTAAAGAGCTATTACTAGGTTAGCAGATTAAACTAAATTAGCTTCGGGTCTAATAATAGGATTATCTAGAGTATTATCGCTTTCTTCGTCTTCTTCGCTCTTTAAAGGTTCTAGGGGTGGCTAACGGTCTCCCTAAGTCTGACTCCAGGCCGCCTACCGTGCCGTTTTCAATAATGCTAAAGCAGACATTAACGTTTAATTTTAAGTCTATAAGTTATTAGTAGTTACTACTTTTCTACCTTAGCGCAACTTTACGCGACTTTTTTAAAGTTAACCTAATTTGTCTGTAATTAGGAGTTCTAAACCTAAAGGCTTTAGTTAGCAGGAGGTCTCTAGAATCCTGCCTATAGAGAAAACTAAGGACGCGCCGACGCGGGTCCGTTCCGTTCTTATAGCGATATTCTTTAAAGCCGTTACTAGCGGTAGCGACCTTTTCCGTATAATGTATTAGCGTAGGTTACTTAAAGGATTAATATTAGCGTATCTCTTAGCAAAGGCATGTGGGAGTGCGTGTATAAGAATGTAGCCTCGAATAAATTAAGTGCCTATAGGCCTGGTACGAAAGGATACGGAAAAGGTACTAAACTACAAAGGCCCTAAGCTCCTCTAAATACACCTCTTCCCAGATGGCTAGCTAGCACATAACTGCCATAGGTTGACCGTCGGTCTGATGGATCCGAAATAGGTCCGAATCGGATTCGTAGTTCCCCATCGGTCTGATAGATCCGAAATTGGTCCGATACGGATGAGTGTCGGTTTTCGGATGATCTCGAATCCTGTCTTGACTGGCCAAGGGTTCTCGTGTCGACGAGCGATTGTTCCTGTTACACACGTTAGTTAAGGGGGAGAGGACCTTTTCTCCTTATCCAACGTCTTGTACCTACACGTAGATACCGAACGCAGTATATTAATCTAGCCTACCTAGGCCTCAGACATCTTGCTCGTTGCTCTCGTGACAACTATAATTATGTTAGTACTATGTTAAGTGTCTAATTATAAAGTCCCTCGCACTTATAAGGTGGCTAGCGCACCTATACCCTTGCCTAAGATATATTCCTTCTCCCTTAATTAAGATACATTTCTCCACTCTTGCCTAAGATACATTCCATAACAAAGTAAGGAATATCTTTTATAGTTATATAGAAAAGTCTTTTATCTCTCAGATCAGCAGAGAGCATAACACAGAGAATCTTAATTAATTAATTATTATTCTACCTTATTAAGATTACCCTTTAATCTGATATTAAGAACAAGTTATGAATATATTACTTTATAATTACTACTTAAATTTTTTGCTTCTAATCTGTAATGCTTAACTTATTTACACTTTACTTAATAGAATTTACATAATAGCGTAGAACTAAAAATACTTTAAGTTTTATAAACATACATGCTTCGTTAATCTCTCTAATAATAGGTAGGTAACGCGTATATCTCGTTCACTCGTTAATAGGGCCATCTTTATAGTCATGAACACGTTAATAAGATGTTCTATACATATTAAGAACTAGCTACTTACTAATTAATAATTAATAAAGGCAATTATAGTTAGTTTAACTTTATTTAAATAATAATAACTTTATTTATATTTAAAGCTTATAATTTCTAGCTACAAGCGTATTTATACTTCTAAAGAAGTAAATAAGGCAGAATATTACTACTCGTTATATATACTATCAGTGATGTTCACGGATGGATTGGATATCCATCCATGCAAAATCCACAAAATCCATGGAAATCTAATCTATCCGTTTTAAGCTTATTATGTTCCACTATTGGACGCTACAGATGTCGCAAAAGCTTATTCTAGCGTTTAGTATTAAGTATATCTATCTTAATAGCTATTTTAGTATTAAGAATTATTACTTTAGCCACGCAGGCGCTCGAACTAGATAACATATTAATACTCTATTAATAATATAGCAGAAATAGATTAATAAAGTGCCTTAGTATTTTAATATAGGAGAAAAGAGCACTATAAAAAACAGCGCGTAAAGTTCTAGTCTAATATCTCCTTATCTATATTATCTAATTTGTCTAAGTCTTCTATAGAGTTATTACTAATCTTAATTAATCCTGCCCTCTCCTATGAAGCCATACACTCGTGATGCCCTATAATATCGTTACTAAGACGATTACGGGGCTTTGTAATGAGGTTACCTGCGCCGCTAAAAGCTCTCTCAGGTCTATCGCTTATAGGCATGGTAGAAAGTATGTTAAGAGCTATTTAAGATACTTTTGGCTAGCGTCGTCGTTGCTTATCCTATTACTACTAAATAAAAGGAGGAATATTAATAGCAAACTAAGAGAGCTTAAGGTACTTTACTAACTTATCGCTATCTACCTATTATTTCTTATTTACCTTTGCTTAACTTTTTCGCGTAAAGGTCTCTTATCTTAAAAAGATAGGTCTATCTTCTGTTAGTTAAGTGTTGTTCTGTCCTTATAATTACAGTTATATAGCTCTTTGATCTATCCTTGTGCGATACCTAGCCAAGTTGGATGCTCTATTGCCTATTGAGAACGGATGTAATCCATGCCCTGGGTAGGATCTAAGACGATTGCCATCGTGTAGGCCGGAGACTCTGTAAACAAGGTGTAGTACTTCGATGCCGTCTCCCAGCCTTTGTAAAGACGCTATTTAAGCTAGATATCTCTATCCGTTCGTGCTTGAAGTTCTTAAGCTTCGAGGTCCGTTAGGAGATTGTTTAGCGAAGTGTATAACTATCTAATATTATTATACTCTTAAGGATTGTTATTACTATTACTAAGATGACCTTAGAGGCGCAAAGTAAGCTTGTTTAGAGGTTTAAGAAGCTTAAGATTCTCCTTTAAGTACTACTACTTGGCTATAGAAAGACGGAGATCTAGTTAATAGTAACTAATAGATTAACTTTACTAGCTGCCACTTTGCCGCTATAATTTAGTATTATTAAGAGACTATAATTTGTCTTTACAAAAGTTATTAAGCACCTCTTTAAGCACTATAGCTCGCTTGATTATTAGGTATGTAGAATTCCAGCGGGTGGCGTTACTGAGTATTAACTATAAAGGTCTTGTAAGGCCATTCGATCGCACCTATCTAGGATGAACTTCCTAAGTAGTAATAAATCTGGCGTTTCTTAAGGTGTTTTTCCTAATCTATTTAATGATATTGCGAAGCTTTCTAATAGTCTTATAAGCTTTATATTACTTAAAAAATGCTACCTCCTCTGCCTAAGTTAGGCTGCTAATATTAGCTCCGAATATTAGCGCTTTCGCGACAAGGTTAAAGATATGCCCTATACACCTTATACGCTACTACTTAAGGTTAAAGTTAAGCTAATTTTCTTTAAAAATCTCCCCTAGAGCGTCTATTGCCGTATTATTAGCTATAGCGTTGTTGGAGGTAAGATATCCTACGCGGTCTTAAAGCCCCTAGTAAGAGATAACCCCCTATAGCGATGCCGTAATATTTCTACTAGTATAGGCATCTTTTATAGCTTTAAGAGTAAGGAGAAGGTTTTGTAGATTACTTTTCTCGTTAAGAAACTGTGCGATAACACTATTATACAACTTATTATTACTAGAAGTCTATAAGTTGAAGGCTAAGTAAATCTTTGTAATAGCTTAGTCCAGGTAGGTAGCAACCACATCCTTCAAACGTGCGTACTCCACGGAGATCCTACGCCTTATTATATTGCGAGATGGGATTGCGCGAGGCATCTTTGTAGCTAAATTAAGATACTAAAATACCTTACGGAGCTCCTTAGCATTTAGCTTAATAAAGGGGATCCTGCTTATAATGATCTATCTAACTAAAAGTTGATGGAACTTATCAACGTTAAAGGAAGACGCTATAGCATTAATAGTAGCTAAACCTTTTAGAGAAGATATATTAAGCGCGAACTAATTTATCTTATCCTGCCTTATAAGGGGCTAACAATTTAGATTAAAGATCTTATATTTCTTAAGATAGCTAGTAACTAACCTACACCCTTTTCTTATATTAAGGATCTTTACCTTAAAGCAGTTAATATAGCACGGTTTATATAAGAAGAACTAAGTAAATGTCTTCTTATCCGTGCTTTTAAGTAGGACGCCGTACTTCTAGATCTATAAATTAAGCCTCCCTTTAGGATCGTATACCTTAGTATAAGTGTTAAACGCTTAGTTATTAGTAAGGTTAACCTAAAAGTAATTAAAGCTTAATATCTTAATCTCGCGGTGTCTCGTGGCATGTATAAAGTCTCTAGCTAATACTAATTAAATTAGGGTAGTATATTACGAAGTTAATTCTGATGCCTCTAATTAAGAATTAAGCTAATTATTAACACCAGTATCTATAGTAACGGGGTTAGTAATAGAGCCACAAACATCGTTAATAGACATACTAAGTAACTATAAGTTTATACCGTACGTACTACTACTCTGCTGGCCACTTTAAGTTAATAGAATAGATAGTTATAGGAAGCCTTATAAGTCTAGTATTAACGCCACTTCTGGCGCCTAGACACGCTTATAGGTTTGCGATAACGCAGAATTTAACTTAATTTATTATTTTACCCCTTTAATAGGCGTCTTAATAGCTTCTAAAGCTTCCATAATTATTAGCGTAGGTAGGGAGACACTAGGTAGCTCTAGAGAGGTCCTTGTGCGTTAGTGCCGTAGGCGCTCGCTATCTAACTAAAGGCGCATTTTAATAGATAATTAGATAACTAGCAAAGATAAGTCGCGGGATTTAAAAAAAATACTAAATAAAAGTAGCTTTGACCATTTTAGAGCTATTAAATAGGTGTTATAGAAGTTTCGTTAAACTAGGTAAAGTTAAGTTTAGATATTACGATTTTTTAGGTCGCTTGCCTTAACAAGCTACAGGAAAACTATTAGACAATAAAACTACTAATTTAATACCTTAATTAGGTCTAGACAACGCCTAATTAGGTATAGAACAATCTACGTGGATGGATTGGATTTCCATGGGCTGTTTGGATTGGATGGATATGGATGGATTCGTTAATCCAATCCATCCATGGACATTACTGTATACTATACAGGTGCTCGAGCTTATAGGTTAACTAATTATAGATATTTTCTAAACCCTTTTACAACATATTAAGATATATTACAAACACGTTAAGAGCTAATACTCACTTAAGAATTAACTACCATACATATTAAGGATAATTGCCGTGAAACTATCATCCTAACTAGGAGAAATATAAGACTAAGATAGCCTTTAGCCTAAGACTTTTATAACATAATTAAAAAGTCTTTAAAACGACTTTAAGTAGCTTTCCATATCTTAGTTTTTAAGATATACTCGAGCAAGTGTAATAACTAAAATATATTAAAAATATTGTCCGTACGCAGTACGGGCAGCTACCTAATGCGATGTCTTAAGACAGGTGACAATGGTTATGTAATACCGCACAGGCAAAGGCACAGACCATAGTCACCGTGCGCGAGCATTAATCCTTATAACCCCCTTTCCTCCGTACGTAGAATAGACAGACAAGACTTGAATACCAGACCCTTTTCTCACCCGTACCATCGTACAACTATCTAGCCCTATCATATCGCGATATGCTTGGCTTAGTATAGCCCATTCAACAAATATATTATTAATAGGATAAGAAAAGTAAGATAAATAATTCCTTTTTTATACTATCTTAAAAACTTTTTAATAATTATTTTATTAAGATTACGCTGTTTAATTCTCTTAAAGGAAACATTAACTTTAAAAGTTTTTTACTATATAAGAATTTTAGCTTATCCTTTTATAAAGCAAATATTTTAAACTCCTATAGAGTCTTTATATATACCTTAGATATAATCCTAAAATAGGTTAGCAAGTTATTTATAATATATTCTAAAGTAGCTATGTCTATATCTATCTCGTTTCTTATACTTTTACTTATACTTAAATACTACACTTGCAAAATCCTTTCCCTTTAGCTAACTCGTAATCTGTTGCTTACTTATAATAGGTAATATATAATTAAGATTATTAAAGGATATATAAAGGTTGGCGAGCATTCGTATATTATTCTAATAATAGTATTATTTTAGTTGTCAGATTGGAAGGGTAATCTGATAAGATGAAAAGATGATAATTGATTGAGATGAATTAAGGTATGAATTGTGTGTGCTGAATTCTCTGTGTCTAAGAGGTCTAGGACTCTGCCTTTTATCTTTGGGTTGCCTGCCTAGATATCCCTTGCTTCATCCCTTGCTTTATCCTTACTTCATTCCTTGCGTCATTCCTTGCGCGTTAAGCGAGGGCGGAATGCGAGGGCGGAATGCAAGGGCGGAATACAAGGGCGTAAGTGCGCCAGCCTCCTTGCATATGCAAAGGACCATGTGGTCGGACACACCCCCTCAGCATAGGCGGAATATACAGGCGTAGGTGCGCCAGCCTCCTTGCAGATGCAAAGGGCCATGTAATCAGACACACCCCCTCAGCTTAAGCCTATCCTCAAGCTAGACCTTTCGCATTTGTCTATTATTCTAACTTAAAGGCCTCTATCCTCTGCTATAGATCCTGCAAGGTAACCTCTTAATTAGTGATCTTGTCTAATATATCTTTAAGTCCTAGTTTACTCAGAAACTTGCTCTATTTGTTCACAGGCAGGGCCTTTATAAGTCCATCTATGGCCATGTCCTCTAAGCGTTAATAGTCCACCTTAATTATTCGTAGTACGACCTCTTGTCTTAGCTAATAATTATAGATATCTACATGACGGAGCTTAGTCTACAACTTAGTAATTTCTTTAGTAACAAGTCGGATTGTTTGCTAATTATCACAATTAATTATAATAAGGGAATTACTAAGGTTAATCTTTAGCTCCTTTAGCAATCGGGATATAAATAGTGCCTCCTTAGCCACTTGCGATAGTGCTAGTAATTCGGCTTTAGTTATTAATATAGTGACTGTATCTTGCTTGTTTGCTTTCCAGGCGATTAGGCCACCAAATAGCTTAATAATGTATCCTTGCGAGCTCTTGCGGTTAAGTGTATTATCGGCAAAGGATGCGTTACTTACCACTTCTAAAGTATCTACACCCCTAAGCTAAAGACCTAGTAATCTGGTATTAGCAAGGTAGAGGAGAACTCGATCGGCAGCCGCTTAGTACTCTTTGCTTAGGTTAGATAGGAATTGTGATAATCGGGAACTTGCAAAGGCGATATCTAGTTAAGATATAACTATAGCATAGAGAATTAATCCAACTTTGCGCTGGTATCGATTAATCTTACCCTTACTAGCCAGTCCTGTCCTTGGAAGTAATTCGATTAAACCTATTAGGGTATTATGGCGAATCTCATGGTGATTAATAAGGCGCGATATTTTGTTAATATATAAAGCTTGTAAAAGCCAGATCTTTCTACTTAAGCGGTCCCTGATAATTTTAATTCCTAGAAACCACTGCAGGTCATTGCCACCCGTGAGTGTAAATTTAGTACCTATTATTGCGAGAGCAGCTTCAGCAGCCTGCTTTTATAACTTATTATAGGCAATAATAAGGTTATCTATATAGAAGAAGATAATAATGCCGTTTTTAATAAGGTAGCATGGCTCGTGAGGCACTGTTTTAAAGCTAATATTACGGAGCGTTAATGTGAACTCTCTTTGCCAGAGCAGTAGAGATATGCGCAGTCTATACAGTGCTTTATGTAGTTTAAGGACTATGCCTGCTCGCGAGTAGCCGCGAGGCATTCTTATGTAGATTTCTCTGTCTAGCTTTGCATGGACAAACGCGTTGGTAACATTATGTTAAATAAGCTCTAGGTCGAACCAAGCTATAATTACTATAAGCATGCGGAATAATTATCTTACAAGTGTTGCGGCGTAGGTTTCTTGCGAGGTAAGGTACTACTATTAATTGCCTTGCACTACTAGCCTTGCTTTACATTTCTGCAATTAATAGTGTTTATCGAATTTGTAGGTATATACCTATATACAGTCGAGGATTTAATGGCCTGCTGCCTTTACTGGAGCTGCTACGATCTCACTCTAAGACTTTATTTCCTTATGGCTCTGTAGATGGGAACGTTCTGCTTCCTTCTATATATCATAGAGTAGGTGATCTTCGAGCTTGTTTTAGCATGTGGGTGGCTCTGGAAGCACGCTTTAATGTGGCTTCTTGCCTAATATAATTATTTATTAAAGCTACGCTTTATTAAGAGTCTTGCCTTTATATTTGCCGCTGCTGCTGGCTTTAGTGCCTGCCATAAAGGCTGCGGCCTATAGGTTTGTTTGCACCTGCCCTGTTTGCAATTACTCTATTTACTATATTTAAGGTAGTTTAGCTTAATCGCCTCCTGCCATTAGTTGTGCAAGGAGTGTCACTAGCGGCGGCGTTAAGGGAGGCGTTAGATATTTATACCTAGCTCTCCTGCCTTGCCTGCACTTAGAAGCCTCTTCCTCTGGCGCTTTACTAATTGTTTCATCCTTAAAGAAGGACTCAGTGGCATACTCTTGTTAAGGTAAGGAAGGTACCTCTACTAATCGTACCTAGGCTGCTATTTCTTTTAATATGCTGTGCATAAGGTTGTCTATTAGGTCTTTAGTTTTACCTAAGAATATAGTATCCTTGTCAAATATTACGTCGCGAGTACTAATTGTCTTCGCTAGAGAGGGAATCTATATTCTCTAGATATTAGTTAATCTGTAGCTAACAAGGTAGCTAATCTATGCTTTAGGGTTAAGTCTCTAAAGCCTGCTTTTGCCGCGTTTTATATTATTAGTTATCGCAAAGGCTTTGTAGCTATATGCTTTTAGGTGAGCTTAATTAGGTTTCTTTAGTTAGGAAACAATGCCGTTCTGAAAGGCTACTGTCGTAAAGAACACTTTATATGGAGATCGCCATTAATTAGCGTAGTTTAGTGTTTAATTATATAAGTAGACTACGGCTTAGGTAATCTTAGGCCACATCTACTAAGGTAGGTTAGAGTTAAGTCGCATCGCGCGCGCTTTATCCTTAATTACACCCCTTAAGCGTTCTACTCCTCTATTTTGTGCTTAAGTATTAGGTGCTAAAAGCTTAATTTTAATGCCTTGCGCTACGCACCACTTCTTAACGTTTGCCTTAATAAAGAAGATCTTATTATTAGATTTAATTACTTTTACTATAATATTGTATTATACTTTTATAAACTATACAAAAGTGCTAAGTAATTTAATAATTAAGCGTACTAGGTGGTTATCCTTAAAGTAGAGGTCCTATGCAAAGCCTAAGAATTAATTAGTAATTAGCGTTTAGCTCTTCTCTCTTGTTAAGCTATCTGCTTTATAGTCGTGAAAATTAATTGCAACTCGCTCGCCAGAACTTTCTATTTGCTCCTTAGCTTGCTAGCGTATTTATCATTTTAGTTTTACTTTACCGCAGGCGTTACACTTAACTATAGGGAGGCCTTTAATCCTTACCCCTTTAGATTACTGCACGAGGTGTTCGAGGGCCTAAGGGCCTAGATAGCCTAGTTATTAGTGCTAGGTCCACGCGTTTGCCTTTTGCGGTCTTCGTTTAGTGCGCGTGTTAGTTTTATGGGTGGCATGCGTAGCTTTAGTAGGTGTACTACCTATTGGCCTTATTCTGTGTTCTAACACCTATTGTCTATATAATTCTTAAAGTTCTGCTAGCACAGTATTGTCTCTTCTCTTTAGAGTGGTTGGTTCTGCCCTTGTGTCCCACCAAAGGCCTTGCCTCTGGAGTAATTAGAACGATATAAGGTTGCAGAGCAGATTAGGGCAATAGGCTATATTATCTAGCCGTATTAATTAATTGCCGTTTACACTCTATACGTTGAGATGGACGCTCCTGTATCCTTTAATCTATATTTATGTATTTCCTGCCCATATAAAGTCTCCTAGCGCCGGTGGCCGGTATAAGATAAAGCAATTGATATCGTTAAAGATATAGTAGGTTGTGCCTAAATCGAGTATGGCTGAGCGTCGCAGTGGGTACGTGTTTAGGTCGGTGTGGAAGGATGCAACATTAAAGCTCGCTAGGATTTTAGTAATCTTGCGTCTATCTAGTTATTTATTATTAGCCTTAGTGATTCGAGGTGGAGTAGGGGTATGTAATAATTTAATTCTGGGTGTTTAAAACTTTAGTCTTTTCACCTTCCTCATCTTCTCTTGTAGGCCTAAATCATTTTAGATCCTGAATTATACCATATCTATAAAGCCAGGTTGTGGCCTAAACCACTCTGGTGCATAGTCCGGATATGCGTAAAAGCAGTCTTTTAGACTATGCCTTTATTTATAAGTAGGGCATTTTTTGCCTTTAACTACTATTGTATCCTTTATCAAGGACTGCTTGGATATAGTACTTTAACTAAATGATCGTTTTTGTTAAGGTCTTCCCTATTTATATTAGTTATTCGTGGAAGATGGCGCGTCTTTAGTAGCGTAAGAGGCGTCCCTGTTAGTGCCTGGGGTGGATGCACCACTAACAGTGAGAGATAGCTTACTAGTAGTAAAGGCGCCCCTATGCTGTTTGCCCTTAATTAGGTGGAGTATTACTATATGTTCTTAAAAGCGTTTTATTATCTCCTTTCTTATCATATCTGCGTCTCGGCGTCTAGTTTCTTAAAAGGACACTCCCCACGTAGGGGCAGCCTTTATAATCGCAGCCAGGAAGTCCTTTATAGTATTATAGATTAATTATATTTTAGCGATATTGTTCGTCTCTGCTTCTATAGCTACCTGATTATACTCAGTTAGCTAGGTATCCCAGTTTAAGGGTTATCTTATTAGCTTAAGGGCCTGTAGGTATCGTGCTCTTGCCCTATCCCGCTTATCTTCCTTATTAACGCCTATAGTCTAGGTTAGAGACGTAATCTATTGCTAGATCTGCTTTCTAGGCTTGCAGCAGTTGCGTTGCAGGTGTTATAACATAGTGGATTAGATATAGATAACCACTTTCTTAAGGCTTGTTCTCTCCTCGCGGTATTCTTTGTCCTTTATCTTATAGTCTTTAAGCTGTATTTTATAGAACTTAATGTCTTCTTTATATACCTTAAGACCTAAGTTTGATAGCTCTAATAGGCGTGTTAGAGGGTTCTGTTAATTGTTGTTGTTTACGCGGATAATTAATTAGTAACTCGCTATTTCTGGCGGTAATAGTGGTGTTGGCCTTTTGCGTGGGAGTTTGGCTCTATCTAGGTTAATAATAGGCTATATATCTATTAGTTCGCATCGTGCTTTTAGTTGTAGCAGCTACGGTGTGTAGTTCGTGTAATTAGTTAACACGATTGTTAAGTCGCGAAGTGTTTACAGCGACATTATCCTTTCTTAAGGTTTAGTTAAGGTAGTGAGACTCTTAATTTTCAGATTAGAAGGGTAATCTAATAAGATAAAAAGATAATAATTAATTAAGATGAATTAAGGTATGAATTGTGTGTGCTGAATTCTCTGTGTCTAAGAGGTCTGGGACTCTGCCTTTTATCTTTAGGTTGCCTGCCTAGATATCCCTTGCTTTATCCCTTGCTTCATCCTTACTTCATTCCTTGCGTCATTCCTTGCGCGTTAAGCGAGGGCGGAATGCGAGGGCGGAATGCAAGGGCGTAAGTGCGCCAGCCTCCTTGCATATGCAAAGGACCATGTGGTCGGACACACCCCCTTAGCATAGGCGGAATGTACGGGCGTAGGTGCGCCAGCCTCCTTGCAGATGCAAAGGGCCATGTAATCGGACATTAGTAAAGGACTATAAAGGAATAAACCTATAGTAATATTAAAAATATAATCTAAACCTGTTATAAGAAATTTTATTAGTTATTAGCCTAGGCTCTCTTACGTAATTTACTAGTTTTACTCTTTCTTAAATAATAGACTCTAGTAGCTTATTTAGTAGTGGCGGTGGATGTGAATGCTCTCTAAATAAAGTTAGAAGAATGCGTAGTATAGTAATAAGGTCCTCTAGAATAAATATATAGAAAACAACGTTATAAGGTAAAATAATAAGTTTTCCAGCTGCTTGTAGATAATTAACGCCCATCTAATACGTTAGGAACGTATTAAATATATATTAAGGATGTATTAGAGAGATATTAAGAAAACGTTAAGAAAACATTAAGAAAACATTAAAGAGCCTACTATAAGTCTTCCTCCTATAGCTTTGCTATTTAATAATATAGTAACTAGTACCAGTGCTATTTATTCTATTACTAGAAGATAGTAATTCCTATAAATAGAAAATGTTATATCTTGTAATAGCTAATAATAGTTTAGTAAATAAGGGGTTATATGTTATATAGAATAGTCCTGGTAGTATAGATAGTATTGTACCTGCCTATTTAAATTCTAACGTGTTTAGAATCCGTTGAGAACGTGCTATAAGTTATATTATTTACTTACTATCTATTTTATTAAACGTAGTTCTAATTAGCATGTTACATACTAAAATATAAATATAATACCTTGCTAAAACCTTCTTTTTAAGCTTTAGAATAAGCTATATTTAATAGTTAGTATCTTTGTAATAAAATTTAAACATGTTATGAACGCGTTTATATCTTATTAAATTAGGTCTAGGTTAGATCTATTAATACCCTTACAGAGGTCTTAGATTAAAGCCTATATTTATTTATAGTTAAGTGTAATAGAGCTTATAATAAGTTATAAAAATATTTATAATAGAAAACCTTATTATAACGCATCTTCCAATTCTTTCCTCGAGCATAATTTAAGAAAGGCGAGGTTACTATTATAGGGCTATAAATTTAGCTCTAGGCTATATTACACCTGAACTATAATTTAAATACGTTCTAAACATGTTAGTAATGTAATTATATATACTTACTAAGGCGTGCTTAATATCTGTAACTTTTATAGTATTAATATAATATGTATATCTATTCTAATAAGCAATTAGATATTTAGGTAATTCTAGTGCAAATTTAAGATCTATAATAACTAAAGATCTAAATTACGTAGTAGTAAGCAGAATTAGCTCTAGAATAGATTCTTATATATTATAAATATATTTTAAATATATTTATAAAGTATTTATTTTAATTTACTTCTTCTTCTAATATAATAATATTAAACTCTTTAATCTTTTAACTAACTTGCTACAGAGAAGCGTCTTTAATATTTAGTAAAATAAATTTATCTATAATCGATATTATTATAGTAGATTTTTTATATAGAGAAGTAGGTATAAGTTGTGTAATAAAAAGTAAAAAATTCTTATTAGTTAAGTTTAGCTAACCTATTACTTAGGTTGCTAGGCCAAGCCGACTGCTTGGCACAGGGCGCTTAGACCCCACTAGTCGGCTTGGCTTTTTAACCAGTCGGCTGGGCTGTATCCTAATCTAACATGTATCACGTTTAGGATAGCATAGAACTATGGGATATTATGGGATTAGTCATGTATATAAGAATGCTAAGTATGGCCCTTCTATACTTATATTTAACTTAATTTATTAATATATTATTTAGATTATACTCCAGCACTAGTTAATTTATTTATAACTATATATTACCTTTAATACTAACGACCTTATTAATACGCGTAGGCTATTAATAACTTTTATTTATTTTAATATTACTCTTGCCTAAAAACCAACCCTAGGCTCCTTTAGGACTAGCTACCCTAAAGGACTTAATAGGAAGCAAATTACCCTAGGCTTTATATAAGATTTCCGTCGTGCGGTAAAGGCAATTTCTAAGAAGAAAGAAGATATTAATCTTAAGATAGATCCAATTATCTACGCTAGCAAAAAACTAGTAATCTAAAATAAAAATTTTAAATATAAGAACTAAGACCTTCGCACAGCACTTGTTAATAAGAAGAAAAAATAGAAAAGAGGGAAGCTAACTAGTCTTTTTAATTAAGAACGGCTTAGAGAGGCCTAGTTCTTCTCTCTAGCTAAAGCTGCTGCCGTACGAAACCGTATGCATAAGCCAAAAGAGCAAAAATAACGTAAAATGGCTAAAGCTAAAGAACGACGCTAGAATTAAGCCGCTAAAAAGGAGAGAAAGGCAAAGGAGGCTCTTAAAAAAAGGGAGGAGAGAAAGAAGGCCCGAGATAAAAAACAATAATAAAAGGAATGCGAAAAAGAAGATTATCTTGTATAATAGTAAGTAAATAAATAAATCTAACAGGAAAAGTAACTTTAGAAGGATTAGAAAAAGAAAGAAAAGAAACCCTAGAAGCGGAAAAGGGAGGATACTATAACAGAAAGCTTAAAGAGGCAGAAATTAGTAGTTAGATAAAATAGGTGGCAGATTACGCTCCCTGTAAGGTTTTAGGACTAGAAAAACAGATATTCGTTTTCGCACGATCTTATTTACTTTGCATCTAAAATTTGAAGATTATCCATTATCTCAATAGGCTGATATTGGGGTTTTTATTTGGTGGGTTCGCATGCAAGACACTGTGCATCCAGTGATAGCGTGCATCCAGTGATAGCGTGCATCCAGTGATAGCGTGCATCCAGTGATAGCGTGCATCCAATGATTGCTTACGTTACTCGGCGAACCAGGTGGTCTGTCACGGTTTGGAGTCTCCCTTTCCCCACTTGCAGTGGCGCCTCACCTGTGTTAAGATGCGACTACCCATCCTACACTAGCGCTGTTTATAGCTACTTATGTATACCTACTGTTCGTAGCTTCACCTAATACAACAACAACCTTTACCAACTTCTGAATTTTGAGAACCTGTTGAAATCTGTATATTTTTTATTAGATTCAATCTTAAAATTACCTAAAACCTATCTCTAAGCCATCCTTTGCCCCTGCAGTGCCTGTAGCTAGTAAATAATAGCATAAAGACGCCTGCGAGACTACCCCCAGAAGCCTCTATAGCAACCCGCCCCGCCGACTTAGAGTTAGCAAGGCACCTTAATATAAGCCACCCTTTAAGGAGACAGCCGCAGCAGCATGTAGTAGCGATACCACGTCTTAACCTAGGTAGAGGAGTGTAGACCAGAAACGCGCTAGCTACTACTATAGTAACTAAAGCCCTGATAACCCACATCACGGCCGCCAAATAAGCTGCCGCCACCTAGGAGGCCATGATCTACACCCTAGCATAGGCTGTAGATAGCTGCCTTAATGCCTATAAGCTCCCTGAAGAGCAGGCAGTCGCTAACGCCCTCCGCCAGCGCGTTATATAGGCCCTGAAAAACTCTACCCCAGCGCTAAGCCTCTTGCGCACAGACCGCACTGAGAGTATCACCAACGCTAGCACCAGTGCCAGCGATAGTAGCCGCAACCGCAGTAGGGCTGCGGGGCTAAGAATATAGGCAAACGTAGCTGCCAGCGCGAACCCCTTAAGCACAGGGTACACTACCTCTAGTAATAACTAGAGCAGCACTAGGGCCACCGCTAATAGACACACTCGCCGTAGTTAAAGCGACACTAAGGACCTTAGGATTCTTATTACAGTGCCTGCGCCGGAGCGGCTCTCACAGAGCTTACTATATGCAATTAGAAAGGCTATTTGCGACACGCTGGGCCTTAACCTTAGCGCCATACCTGGCGCCTTAAAGACTAGGACAGGATAGGCCGTCACCCCCGCTAATAATAAGACAAGAGACAGCCTTATGGAACAAGGAAAGAAAGATTTAATAATAAGCGCTGTAGGAGGCAGCATAGCCGAGCTGCCACAGAAATGGTTTAACTATGCTGTACCCAACGTCCCTAGCGCGTACCGATCCTTGCTAGGCCCGGAGGTGCCAGTTACACACGACATGATAGAGGACGAGGCAGCCGTACAGACAGGCTCACTGCCTGCTAACTGTAGACAGTCAAGGCATGGCGCTAATGAAGACGGAACTATTACCTAGATTATCTCCTTTACAAAGAAAGTGCGACAATTTAGGCTCCTAGGCAGTAGTAGCGCCTTAAGGGCGATTACTAAGACCCTAGCTATACAACGACACGACCTAGGCTGCTAGGGCTACTATAACCTACTGAAATGCGTGCGCCTCCCCCGCTGTAACAACTGTGGCAAGAAACAAGAGGACCACACAGGCCCCCTAGGCTTAGGATGCACCTATCCAGTGCAGTGCGCCAACTGTCTTGGCCCACATTAGGCAGGGCACATTGACTGCCTGGCAGCGCCACGCCGAGTTAACAAGCAGGTCATCAGGCCAACGAGGAGGGAGATGGGCACATACCGCCGCGCCGGTCGCCAGGCCTATGAGCACGCCAACCGCCCGTCCCCAGGTACCGAAACAGAGGCAGCAACCGCGGCAGCCCAGGACAGCTCACCGGAGCTCCGTGATGGCCTATACAGTGCCCCCGCTGCCTCTAGCTCACATCTAGCAGGCACAGCAACAACGCCACCAAACGCCAACAAGCGACGTAACCCAGGACCGGAGGCGTCAACAAGGCCCTCTACCCGCCCACAACGCTCCACTCATATCCCTAGGAACCTAAATCTGGCGGCGATGTTGGCGCGCAGCGTTGCGCCACCTTAAGATCACATAGCTTTATCCTTATCAAAGAGAGACGTAAGCATGAGCGACGAGAATAATCTCTTATGTTAAGCACACCTTTACAGAGACAAAGGACTCCCCTCAGGGAGCGTGATATACAGGTTAGCTGGACAAATATGGGGCGAAGCTCGCCTAGCCATATTGCGGCCCTGGAGCTCGCTTTTTAAGAAGGTATCGACGTAGTATGCATACAGGAGCCGGCCACGTGGCCTGGCACCCGCACCTCAAACCACCCAAGCTACTAGCTACACCCACCCATCGACAGCTGGGACGACCCCCAGCATAGGGAGACACAGAGACCCAGAGTCCTCATCTACACGCTGAAAGGCGCACAGCTCCACATCACGACCATAGCGCCCCTGTAGGACAGGGACAGACAATGGATTCAGGTCAACGGGGTCTCTATCCTCAACATCTATAGGCAGCCTCAGACCACACCGGTCCTAGAGTATGTCACAGGCCTCACCCCCCCAGCAAGATGCCTAGTGGGGGGAGACTTTAACACCAAGCACGATACATTTGAGCCTGGTATCACCACCTCGCAAGGCGGCGCCGAGCTTGCGCGCTGGGCCACAGACAGCGGCATGGACTACATTGGAGAACCTGGCAGAGCCACCCACAGAGCCAGCCACGTCCTGGACCTTAGCTTCTCTAATATCGCCTTTGCTAAGACAGAGGTGCGCGACGACCTGCACTGCGGCTCTGACTACGCTACCCTAGTTACGACACTACCGGGCAGAGGTACACTAAGCCGCGAACAATATCGCCTTAGGCTTCTTAGAAAGAAGCTTCTTCCCTTTACCTGGCTAGTTGTAATAGGTATGCCACAGCTGCCCTTAATAGCAGCGGCCTCTAACCCACGCTAGGTGGAAGAGTGCGCCGCAGCGTTGACCTTATTGCTCTAAGATGCTCTACGCAAAACCGGCTGCCCAAAGAGGGACAGTAGGAAGGCGGCACCTTGGTGGATAGACAAGTGCGCTGACGCCAGGCGCCTGCACCTTAAGTCTAGACAGGGCCACATAGGCACCTAGACCCCAGAGACTCGCAGCTTCCTGACCATAGTAAGAAAGGCTAAGAGATAATACTAGCAACATACTATCGATAGCGCAAAGGAGGACTCCGACCTCTTTTGAATTATAGGCTAGCACAAGCTTGAGCCAACAAGACTAGACCCGCCGCTGGCCTACGAGGGGCGCTATATTACGGACCCGTAGGAGAAAGCTGAGACGCTTAGATAAGCGATACTCTGCTATTTCGATAGTAGCGATGACCTACCAGAGGCTCCAGCACCTGACGTCCAAGGATCGCAGGGCTATCACGCCCTCCCCTAGGACCTATACCTTTCCCCCGAAGAGGTTGAGCGTAACATAATAGGGGTCTCAAGCACCTTACCTAGCACGGACGGGATTACTATCCGCATGCTCACCGCATGCTAGCACTATATTCAGACGTATCTTACCAGCCTATACCGGCGCTGTCTGGCCCTTAGCTACTTCCCCCACGCGTAGAGGGTCGCAGAGGTCGTCATAATACCCAAGATAGGCAAAAAGGACAAATCCTCCCCCAGATCATAGAGACCTATCGCCCTGCTATCCTGCCTAGGCAAGGGCCTAGAGAGAATCTTAGCAAGGAGGTTTGCCAGCACTGCCATAGCACACGGCATACTAAGCCCCCAACACGGGGGGGCTCTTCCCAAGAGATCAGCCATGGACCTAGTAGCCGCCTTCACACATGACGTAGAGGACGCCTTCTCCAACGGCCAGCACGTCACTATGGTCACTATAGACGTCCAAGGCGCCTTCGACGCACTTCTTAGAAATTAACTTCTACACAGGATGAAGGCCCAAGGATAGCATAACAGCGCCCTCCTAATCGTGAAAAACTTCCTCCAGGACCGCCGCGTCCAAGTGCGATTAGGAGAAGCCACCACAGCGCCCCACCTAGTACAGTGCGGGACGCCGCAGGGCTCACCACTATCACCAGTGCTATACACACTTTATCTGGCAGAGCTACTTCAGCAAGACCCTGCCAGGCGCTTTGGGTACGCAGATGATATCTGCCTCTATAGGCGATCCCACTCGCTAGACCAGAACGTGGAAATGCTGGCAGAAGACATAGGCGCCATAAATTCCTGGGGAGACGCTAATCACGTGGCATTTGCCCCAGAGAAACTCGAAATAATACACCTAACTAAGCAGAAAAGTGACTATTCGCCACCTATCTGGATCAACAATCAGCTTATCCTCCAACCTACACTACTAGACAAGGCGCTACGCTGGCTAGGTGTTTACTTTAACAGGAAGCTTAATTTTAAAACACACGTTGCCACCCGCGTAGCCAAAGGACGCGCAGTCGCACAGCACATCCACAGCCTTGCCAGGATCCAGCACGGCCCACCAGCCAGCTCACTGCGCAAAGCAGTAATCTCATGCATACTGCCACGCCTACTGTATAAAAACGAGGCCTGGTATGGAGGGCGCACGAAGCCCCCCAAGATCATGGGAGCCACGCAGAACCAAAAGGTCAGCACACGACTCAGGTGGCATATCGCCGCCCTAGAAAAGGCCCTCACGATAGCGGTCAGAGGCGTCGTCCCCGCCTACCACACCACGCCCACTGCCACGCTGTACAAAGACGCAGGCATTCCCTCAGCAGCTACGGCGCTTAAAGAGTGCAAGATAAGATTCGCTATACGCCTACACTACATTAATAAAGGACACCCGCTTGCAGCGCGCACGCGACTAACCATAGCACATAGAGGAAAAGGCGCCAGACGCCCGCAGCGCCCACACACAAAAGTTTAACTACTCGCACAGCTATTCGCACCAGTACCCCGCCCTATACTACTATAACCGCACTATTCCAACAAGTGCCGAACAGACCCTGCAAATAATAAGCCTAAAAAGCTCGCTACTGAAGAATTTAAATAATGGTGGACAAGCCTGCCTACCAAGACAATCACAGTGTTCTCAGACGGCTCGGAACAGCGCACAGAAAACGGCGAGCGCCACGTAACCTATGGATACGCTGTGTACCAGGGCCAGAGTCTGCTGTACACAGGCAAAGGCTCCCTTAACACGCGGGCCCACGTCTTCGACGCAGAAGCAGTGGGGGCCTGGAGAGGTCTTCAACACGTGTTATAGACTCAGGCGCACCGCCTAAGCCAGATCTGGATGTGTGTAGACAGCACATCGGTTATCTGGGGCATTAGGGGAGACCCCGCGCCGTCATCCCAGTGGGCCTTTGTACGCTGCCAGGAAGCTATAGACACCTGGGATATCCAAATCCGATGGTCACCAGGCCACATGGGCATTGAAGGCAATGAGCTAGCTAATCAGCTAGCAGACAAGGCAGCCAAGGACCCACGCCCACCCACAGGGAAGGCAGCTAACCCCACGATATCAGGTCTACGATCTAATGCGCGCGCATACGTACGCGCTGCACAACAAGAGTGGTGGCGCACACGCACACCAAATCTCTCTACATGGTACAACCAGTGGGGCCTAGCATACACCCCCTCCAGGCAACCGCCGGAGCTGGAGCTCACACGCCCCGCCCTGGCCAAGCTCCTATCCATGAGGACAAGACACGGCAACTACGCCTGGTACCATAGGAAGTTCAAGCATGATGAGGAGACCCTCGCGTGCACCTGCGGAGCAGACCTGGCCCTAGACCATATTGTACACTGCCCACGGACAGTGCGACGCTTCAACTACTAGCCGCAACGCCTAACACATCCCCTAACAGACACTAGAGAAGGAATACAGTACCTTAGGGCGCTAAGCCTAGGAGAATACGTAACCCTTCTTGCACTTAGTGCTAGTAATAGCACACGTTAGTAAATAACTAGCTAACCACGTTATAGGCGAGCGGACGTAAACCCTTGCTTTAGGCGAAGTAAATACGCTACCTGCTTTTAACTTGCTAGGGTATCTACTATATAAGACTAAGCTCTCTCTTTTGTATACTTATATGCGTGTATATATCTCTCCTTACCTCTAATAAGTCTTGGCATGCTTCTGTATAGGACTGGGGGCAGGTAGAAGGCTACCCCATTTCCCACTATTGTCACACAAAGGCCAGATTAAACAGCTGAGTCGCCCCTATTTGGAGAGGGACAGCAGCAAGAAAGACCGCTCCTACAGCAGCGGTAGCACTAGCATGAGTGGCCCTTACTAAGTGCAGGGCACGTCTACATACCCCCTGGGAGGTTATATAGGACGTAAAACCAATACTACTACTACTACTACTATCCACTTCACCAAGTACCATGTCATAGCTCTCTATCGCTTTTCGAAGCCTCACCTCCGCCTCTTTATAACTCTTTCAAGTCTTCTAATATCAATGCATAGTTCCATATTCTGGTCGCTTTGTCCAAGTGGCTCTCTAATTCTGACTTTAAATATCCCGACATCCAATCGTTTGTTTTTAACAAATTTCCGTACTCTCCAAAATCCAAATTCTCCGTCCAGTCCCAGACAAGTAAAAAATCGCGTGGAAAGACCGTTAATGCTTGCAAAAGATTTGACTATTCGATATCTCTGCTCTTGGTTGGTCTGTTCTTTGGGAAAACTGAAATCCTAATAACAGCGAAGTAGTCCCCGCACGGTCGAACGATCACTGGTCTAGCAGCTCCTTGTAGAAGGCAAACTATATCACCCTCTCGGATCTGTTTTGCCAAAGACATGAGCATCTAGTGAGTATCGTATCTTTTGCTATGTCCTAGTTGTTCCGATATTATCTTAAAACTGACATCCAAATTCTGCTTACTATATCGAGTTATGTAGTTCTTTACGGAGGACACTTATGCAAAGATGCAACCCTTGCTCCTGATCACTGCCATCTGTTTTCCAGGGCCAGTCTCCACAGACACTTGTTCATGGAGAAGAAACTTAATAAGTTGTTGCAAGAGCTTCTCCTATGAAACTTCGTAGTTAGGCGATAACCTGGCTCTACCGCCATCTACAGAGCTCATGCCGAGTAAAGCATATACCTTGTCATGAAGCTTAGTGGCTTTGTGGCTATGGTACATATCTATCGGCTCGCCTAGTGGGCATATATCAAGAGAATCCATGCTCGGCCTGCTAGTGGCGTATTTCGGCCGGAAGATCGCTCCCTTTACTAGGTAGGTTATTGAACGGATAAGACCCTGCATGTCTTTGCGAGTTTCGTAGAAATTCATTAATGATTCTAATCCTAGGCAGAAGGGGTATCCGTCAATCTCTGCGAAACCACATATGATCAAGACATGCCAGGCTGCAGCAACTTCCTGAAGCACCTACATGAAGATATTAGTAATTTATACGGATGCTGTCGGGTGCCTGCTTCCTAACCCAGATGCGCTCAAACCATGGTCATTGAAGGAGCCCGAGGACTGCTTTCTAGTTGTGTGCCACATTTATAGATCCATCTTCCGCAACACTACGTATAATTTCGAGCGCTTGATGGCCATCATCTTCTTCCTTTCCGAGCCAAACAATTACACGGTTTGCTTGGCCATAGATCCTTGCCATAGACTGAATCTGGTGTCCTTTCTCTTTTTTATCGTCTTGGTTGATACAAACAGCATCTACCCATATAATCTGTTCAAGAGAGTGATCTCAAATACGTAATAGTGCCGCGGGAAGGTTTTGCGTGATGTAGAAGACATTCTCGTATGAGAATAGGCAGAGTCTCATTGGGGTCGCCCCATAGGTAGGATAAGGCATCGTACTGGTGAGAGTCCGGTTCTAGAGAGTAGTTGAAGAGTTGACATTGGAGAGTAGCAGTCTCCTTATTATTTGGAAGGAGGCAAAGCAAGTGAATGTCCTTGTTGCCCCACGGAAGGGAGTTGTAGAAGTATGGAATGTATTGTGCAGTCGGATCCATCGCAGCTTCTGGCGCATGTCGAGCCTAGTCCGCGACAACTAGGAGTGTGCAGTCTCTTGTACGGATTGATGGATATGTTGCGAGGGAATGCACACAGCAGCGTCACAGGAAAAGTTGCGGTTGCCACAAGGCTGTTAGTAGCTAAGCCCGTCTTGGTGGGGCGATAACGTTATGCTCACAGGCTGACGTGGCACCAGTCCGACCTGGTCTAGGCAAATGGTTATAGTCACGTGGATTGTGGCGGACCATCTTCCTGCATCTAGCCTTCTCGCATCCCATCGAAGTCTATCCCATTAGTTACGGCACAACACAGTTCCTCCGATGGCCTACCTGAGGCTCGTCTTGTGACACTACTTGTGAACCACGTGTTGAAAATTCGCCACTTAAGCCTCATCGGAGGCAGACGAACATCTTCCCCACGCTAGCAGGAGGACGGCCGAGCCGCTCCGGCCAGAGGGTTGCGCTGGAGGCAATGTTTTGTAGAGATAACTAAAGACAGAGTGCTGTAGATGAATGTAGATCGTGTAGAATCTTGCCAAGCATGACCACCACCACAGCTCTGCGAACATGAACTATCTAAGAATTCTTACGACCCTTAGAGGTCGTACTAGCGTACCTCTCTACAGACCTAGACATTGCAGTGCTCATGCAAAGAGCTGTTGGTTGTTTGACCGTACGACAGCTGTATTATTATCGTTTCGGAAATACCTGCTCGACCCACAGAGCCAGCCAGTCATCGTCAATCCTTCCTTTTCTTGTATTTTCTTGAACGCAAAAAACTTAAATCTTCTAAAAAATTTAAGGGGGGTACTTATAACTCTATAGAAGCCCTTTATCTACTTTTAGTATATTATTATCCAAAGTTCCTTGTGTGGTGGAGAGAAAAGCGAAAAAAAAGGAGACCAGAACAGAAAATACGCGCAGTCTGATGAGAAATACGCCTTAAGTGGGTCGAGCAGGTATTTCCAGAATCACCGATACCAAAGCAAGCAAGGCATTTCCATCTTCGTATGCGATTGCAACTACGGCGCTTTGCCAATAACGAACGCTTGGTTACACCCACTTGCTAAAGCGCAGGCTTCTATTCCAGGGCCGCCCGCGCTCTATCCTAGCTTGTATCCTTCCTATCACATCGTATTCCCCTTCAACGAGCCGAGACTAGAGCTCGCTGCGGCTTGATCTAGGAATCGGCGCGCCGACTCGAGAAGCAGGAGGACGCGGTGGGCTTAATTAGGTCGTTCTATTAGTTAGCGGAAGGGACAATGGCAGATCTTAGCACTTAGGGGCGGCGTGATAGTATAGCTCTATATTACAAAGTAGGTATCGCTGTGCGCTAGACTGTATCTCGAAGTACTAGTGGTTGCAGTTAACCCCACCACACCGAAAGCCTCGGCTTACCAACGCTTAGGTAATCCCACCACGCCAAAGGTGACCCCACCAACGAAATTTTGCCTCTTACCTAACCCTACCAACAACTTTATTTCCTCTCAACAACAGGTTCTCATCATGTCCAAACAGCTGCTTATGAGTGTAATACACCTTAAGACGTTCTGTACCTCATCTAAACGTGTTCTAGCCAGCCTACAAAGCCTATAGCGAGCTTGGTTGCCCTCCCTTTGGTTGCGACCCTTTCGAAGAAGTGCGTGTAACCTGTACACGATCTCAACCGGTTCCTAACATGTTCAGAACACTAGCGGCGAGGTCACGATACACTTTGGGGAGATATACTGTAGGGCGAAGGTGGGCGACGAGCTCTGTGGGGTAAGAAAACCATATTCCTAACATGTTCTAGACATATTCTCACGCTTCAAAACTTTTTGTTAGTTGTGTTACTAACGTGTTTAGAACGCGCTGAAAACTCGAGGTGCACTGGTTACCCACGTAAAGAAGCATCACTCCGAAATTACGGTGGGCAAGGCAGAACACACTGGGAATCCGAAGATGGAGGATATTATGAATTCCCGTGGCAAGTACTTCTAAACATGTTCTCAACGTGATTCTAAACATGTTCTCAACGTGATCCTAACATCTCTACAGTCTGGTATTCAGCAATCATGAAGAAGCATAACGAACTTAAGCCTCCAACACCTTCCGAACAATTTAAGAACGACTGGCAAGAACCATCATCCACCCCCAAAGCCCTTCGTACCTGTCCTAAGTCTCTTGCTATCACGATCCCAACTGGTTGTGATCGAATTGCGCTTCCTACATTCACTAAAGGCAAGAATAAAAACAAGGTAATTTGGTTCGCAAATGATGAGAACATGTTGATAACGCGTTCAGGTCAACTTTGCAAGAGCCGCCCAGATCCTCAAGCAGAAGAATGCGCCCTACCCTTGTGATTCTTGCAAGACTGCTAATCCAGCTAGCAAAGGTAGAAACTATTCCTATAGTGTCTGTAACATGCTACTAACATGTTCAGCATGCACGTGGACTGACGATTGCGATAGCACTCGGTGGTTCAAGGGCTGGGCAGACTCGAGTTCTAGTTCGGATGAGGCTGCTGATTAAATTCACATCCAGTTCAGATCATGTTCTAAACATCATCAAAACCAGGCTCCCACAGAATCAATCAGTTCTCAAGACACTTCCAACGTGTTCCCAACATGTTCTCAGATCAATGACCACAGGTTAGGTAGTTCTAGCAGCAATTAAC